>APFE031608140.1:53503-75459 GCA_000404065.3 Pinus taeda
GCAGCGAAAAATAAAAGACATACACAGTATAGAAAATCATACACAAATGACAAAATGATTTAACGTGGTTCACCCAACCAATCTGGGCTACGTCCACCAAACAGAGGCATCGACAATCTTATTATTAAACAAAAGATTACAAATAATTTATTTCCTCACACACTCTCTCTACCATACAATATCCTGTACGAGCATATATTTTTATAGCTAAGAGAATAAAACTGACTCATAAATTCTCTCACAACAAATATAGGATGCATTAACTCCTCCCCAACAAAATAGAGCTACTATAGCAACAAATCTTATTGTTGTCACCTACATGAGATTTTTGCCCAATTTATTAAAACTGAAAATCTCAACAATCTCCACCTTGACAACAATTAGCCTGATACCCTGTTTCTTTATTATTTTTATCTTTTCTGCAAGCCAAGAGAAGCCAAACACCAACATAGCTTCTCTAACAAAACTGGTTTCGTGAACATGTCTACACAATTCTCCTTTGTATGCACCTTTTCAAGAGAGACTCCCCTTTCAGTGATAACCTGTCTTACAAAATGGTACTTGATTGGTATATGCTTTGATTTACTATTGTAGGCCGGATTCTTAGCCAAATGTATTGCACTTTGACTATCACAAAATAACTTGATGTTGTCCTGTAACCTACCAAACTCACCAAACAAACCTTTCAACCAAATCGCTTGTTTGCAAGCATGAGAAGCAGCTATGTACTCTGCTTCAGTAGTGGTTAAAGCAACAATGTTCTGTAGCTTTGACATCCAGCTAATAGCTCCACCTGCAAGAGTAAATACATACCCTGATGTTGACCTTATCTTATCCAAATCACCTGCAAAATCCGAATCAACATATCTACAAACAAATTCCCTACTCCTGTTATAAGTGATACAATAATCACTTGTGCCTCTCAAATACCGAGCACCCATTTCACTGTTGACCAGTATTCTTTACCTGGATTTGCCATATACCTGCTGACAACCCCAACTGCATGTGAAATATCTGGTCGAGTACAAACCATCGTATACTTCAAACAACTTACTACATTGGCATATGGAATTCGAGACATATATTCCTTTTCTTCATTTGTATTAGGACATAAACTAGAAGAAAGCTTAAAATGGGAAGCTAAAGGGACTGACATAGGCTTCACATCATTCATACCAAACCTCAAAAGTATTTTCTCATTATACTACTATTGCGATAGCCACAGCTTACCATTGCTTCTGTCTCTAAAAATCTCCATGCCCAAAATTTGTCTTGCTGCTCCTAGATCTTTCATATCAAATGTCCTTGCCATCTAAGCCTTTAACCTGTTGATCTCTACTATGATTTTGCTTGCTAAAAGCATATCATCAACATACAATACTAAGATAATGAACATGCCACAACTTAATTGCTTAAAATAAACACAATGATCATATTCACTTCTTATATATTTTTGACTCAACATGAAAGAATCAAATTTCTTGTACCATTGTCGAGGCGATTGCTTCAGACCATACAATGATTTCTTGAGCCTGCAGACAAATTTCTTGTTGCGATGTTGAACAAACCCTTCAGGTTGTTCCATATAAATTTCCTCATCTAAATCTCCATGTAAAAATGCAGTCTTAACATCTAGTTGCTGTAATTCTAGATCAAGTAAAGCGACTAATGCTAACACAATTCGAATTGAAACTATTTTAACAACTGGTGAAAAAATCTCATGAAAGTCAATGCCTGCTTTCTGAGAAAACCCTTTTGCGACCAACCTTGCTTTGTACCTATCCTTTGTATCATCCACATCCCGTTTCAATTTGAAAACCCATTTACATCCCACAGTTTTCCTATCTTTAGGAAGTTCAACCAAATCCCATGTGCCATTCTTACTTAAGGCCATCATTTCGTCCTTCATAGTTGCTTTCCACTTTTCACTTTTCGAACCTTCTACAGCTTCTTGATAACACAAAGGCTCATCATCGTTAGCGGTAAATGCAACTGAAGTAACATAATCATCATACCTTTTAGGAGGACGTTTCATTCTTGTAGACCTCCTTAAAGATGTTTCTGGTGCTTCCACAATTGGCTGATTACCATCTGTAGGTACTTCTTCATGATCAGCATCTGAGACATGTTCATGATCTACATCTGAACCTTGTTCATGATCTGTATCTGAAACCTGTTCATGACTTGCATCTGAACTATGTTCATTTTGACTATCATCAGAAGTGGTTTCAAACTGAATGTGTTGAAAGTTAGATACATCATTCGGTTTCAATTTATTATCTACATCTAACTGTACAAGAGAGGATTCATTAAACTTTACATCTCTGTTGATGATGATCTTGTGGGTAGTAGGATCCCACAATCTGTATCCCTTTGTTCCATCACCATATCCAACAAAGATATACCTTTTTGATTTTGGATCTAATTTAGATCGCTGATGTTTTGGCACTAGAGCATATGCATCACAACCAAAAACTCTGAGTTTAGAATAATCACAAGGGTGACCTTTCCATACCTCTTGAGGAATCTTGCATCCTATCGCCGTTGATGGTGATAGATTTATCACATAACAAGCTATAGCCACTGCTTCTATCCACAATTCCTTCTGCAAATTGGCGTTACTCAGCATACTCCTTGCTCTCTCTAAAAGAGTCCTATTCATGCGTTCAACAACTCCATTTTGCTGAGGAGTATAAAAAGTGGTTTTATGTCTCTCGATCCCAGCATCCTTGCAATAATTGTCAAACTCCTTGGAAGTAAACTCACCACCATTGTCAGTTCTTAAACATTTTATAGTTCTACCAGTGATGTTTTCTACCAAAGCTCTAAACTGTTTGAACACTGTAAAAACATCAGACTTCCTTTTCAACATGTAGACCCACACTTTCCTAGAAAAATCATCAATAAACAATACAAAATATGACGAGCCACCATATGAGGTTGTAGGGGATGGACCCCAAACATCTGAATGGATATAATCAAGGATTCCTTTACTAGTATGCTTGCCTGTTTTAAACTTTTGCTTACTTTGTTTCCCAAATAGACAATGTTTGCAGAAATCTAACTTACCAGCCTTTAGATTAGGAAGTAACTTACGATCAGCCAAAATCTTTAACCCTCTTTCGCTCATATGGCCCAACCTTTGATGCCATAAACGAATAGAACTATTGTCATGTTCAGACACTGTAGACACATGGTCTGACCCTGTTCTTCCTTCTAACTGAAATAGATTTCCTACCTTCTTAGATTTCATTACTAGTAAAATACCTTTGTAAATTTTCATTACTCCACCTTGAATAACAGTTTTATATCCATTTGTGTCAAGTGCTCGTAATGAAAATAGATTTTTCCTTAATTTTGGTACGTGTCTTACATCAGTTAAAATTTTGGTTGTCCCATCAAACATTTGCAGCTGAATACTCCCAATTCTCACAATATTACATGTCACATCATTAGCCATGTAAACGACTCCATCATTAATTGATTTATATGTCTTAAACCATTCTCTATGAATGCACATGTGGTTTGATGCGCTAGAATCTAACAGCCAATGTTGATCATGATTTGACAAATTAACTGATAACACTTCATCACTCATACCTGAACCGGATGCCGAACCTGTGTCTGTCGTGTTTGCTTCTTTCTTCTCTGTCGAAGAATCTTCTTTAGAAGTTTGTTGTCGCTTCCAGCAGTCCTTCTTCAAATGCCCCGATTTGCCACAAAACCAACACTTTACCTTACTCTTCTTCCCTTTCGACTTTGAACGTGAGTCGCTCTGCCTACTGAAGCGTCTTTCTTTAGAACGACCTCTGACCATCATTGCTTCTGATGTAGAGGTTTCTAAATTCGACCTTCTCCTTGTTTCTTCAGATAATAAAGATGCAACTACATCATCAAACTCAAGGGTTTTTGATGAACTAAGACTTATAGAAGTAACAATATGATCCCATGACTCGGCAACGAGCACAATAAAGTAATATCTTTATCTTCTTATTCAAATTTTACTTCTATACTTTCTAATTGCACCAGGAGAGTATTAAAAGTATTCAAATGGTCAGTGATTGATGTACCTTCCTTCATTCGTAAACTATACAACTGTCGCTTCAGGAGAATCCTATTGGTTAAGGATTTTGTCATGTACAGCTTCTCAATCTTCGTCCACAAACCAGCAGCTGTTTTCTCCGACACGATGTTAAACAAAACATCATCCACCAAACACAGTCGAATAGCACTCAATGCTCTTTCATCCATCTCGGTCCATTCATCATCTGTCATGTTGTAAGGTTGTTTGGATTTTCCCATCAATGCCTTCGCCACGCCTTGTTGCACAAGCAGATCATACATCTTCACCTTCCAGATCTTGAAGTTGTTTTTTCCATTGAACTTCTCGATCTCAAAATGAGCACTTTGAGTTTTTTCCATATTGTATCAACCAAAAAACAATCTCCAATTCCAACTTGTTAATCAATCAGATTAATATTTAACACAAAAAAATGCCTTCGCCTTCTACTATACTACCTTTATCTTATCAAAACATCTCTCTGTTGTACAAACTACAGATTACAAATAAAAAACAGATAACAAAAAATGCAGTTTTACCAACACGGTCCTCGGTTGGCGCGCCGAAAGGGACTTGGCGCTACCTGAATAGCAGACGACCCGCACCAGAAGAAAAATCGCTTAGAGTACCAAGATTGGCGCGACTAAACCCGTCGGATCCGCGCCAATTGGGATATTGGCGCTTTGGTGCGACTATTAAGGTCGGATCCGCGCCAATTGGCGCACCTATTCCTCGATTATCCGCGCAAATCCGTTCACTGTCTAATATTGGCACGACTGTTTCACCCGAAACTGCGCCAATCGCCAAATCTCCAGAAAACTCCACCTGCAGCAGCTCTGTCACACACACGCACCCGCTCCTCAACACGCTCTGATACCAATTGTTAGAGAAAACAGTGCACAGCGGAAATTAAAAGACAGACACAGCATATAAAATCATACACAAATGACACAATGATTTAACGTGGTTCACCCAACCAATCTGGGCTACGTCCACCAAACAGAGGCATCAGCAATCTTATTATTAAATAGGAGATTACAATAATTTATTTCCTCACACACTCTCTACCATTATACAATATCCTGTACGGGCATATTTTTATAGCTAAGAGAATAAAACTGACTCATAAATTCTCTCACAACAAATATAGGATGCATTAACTCTTCCCCAACAAAATAGAGCTAATATAGCAACAAATCCTATTGTTGTCACCTACATGAGATTTTTGCCCAAGTTATTAAAACCGAAAATCTCAACAACATTATCTTCGAGTGACGCTATATTGCAACGTTTGAAAGTCGCGATGTGGCAAATAAGGCATGAAGCGTGGGAAGTTACTAAGTTTTAATGAAATATTAAGTAGCTTGACATAGCAATTAATGTTTAGCATCTAGAGGAGAGAAGTTAATGTTTTCAAGTTATGGCTAGTTAACATAGAGATTGCATTCAAAATCTTCCCACAATTCAAGTCATTTCAAAGAGCTCTCAGCCTTAATTGCCTTCCACTGTGTGCTCATACATCTCTCTTTTAGTTTAGGGAAACTTCAAAAGAGATGTCCTTAAGAAAAGTAATGCAAAAGAAGAAGCAACGGAGTGTTTTAGAGTCTGAGGCTTCAAAGATGTCGCCAATATTTGCTGATACAATTTGCAGTGATGATGGAGAAGCAACGGCGTGGGAAGTCATCTACAATAGACTTTAAGATGAGCGACCTAAAATTATTGTCACCAACGTAATAGCAGATTCAATAAAACCCTTGGGAGTTCAATTCAAAGATGTTGATTCCTCTTTTCTTCACAGAATAGGAGCAAGAGCCAAGATACTACCATACACGGATATGGTTAGATGGGTGGTGGAAAATGTCAATATTGAAGACAGACAATTCAAGAACTCAAAGATGGAGCTGATGGGATCATTCAAAGCTGAAGATTTGAAACAAATATATCATCTTCGTGACCCTCAGGATATATATGAAAAATCATTCCTGGCCAAGTTCCCGAAGCAGAATGAAGAACCCTTCAAGATGATTCAAGGATGGAGAGCCCTAGAAAACAAATTCAAATATGATAAGATGGGTATGTACCCCATGGATTCTTTAGAAAATCCCCGTAACTATGCAGCTTCTATTTTATGTAGATTGTATAGAGTGCCTAATAATACCAAGTTCTCTATAGAATGGGTCCCTTTAATTGATGCATGTGCCAGTTCTCATATAATGAATTAGGCTACTATCCTATCTAATAACCTAGCTACTGTTATTTCTAAATATCGTCAAAAGAGATCCACCTCCATAGAGAACCTTCCTCCATTTTATATGAGTGCCTATATCATGGACTCTATCTGTTTCTGTACCAAGTTTCCAATTATGGGTTGGAAATGGACTTTGCAAGACTCCTACACCATCCATCTCAGTCACAAACAGATGTGGGAATCCCATTTTATACCCCATTTTTACAATATATGCCATGGTTTTATTCTACCATTACATCAAATGATTTTTTTTATAAAAAGACCCCCAAATTTTCTAAGGAAACCGCTACAAACCTTCTCGTAGTAGGCAAGTACTTTTCTGAACAAAGGTTCACATATATCAGAGTTTACGGCAGTACAATAGACCCACATGTACTCCCTTTGTATGTCTCCAACAAGCTGTTAGCCAAAGAAATAGCTCACCAAACTGTTGGAAAAGGCTTAACCAAGACCTTGAAAGATAGCCAAAAATCACTATGGCCACCCTTTCCCATTTGGTGTGGTTCTTTTTCATTGGTGAACTTCAACCATGCAAACAAAGAATTACTAAACCTAGAGAGCCTCAGGCTCCATACTATGCCAAAGAGGTAATTTGACCCAGAGAAAGTAGCCCAAAATGTTACTACGGCACTAAAGGTCAAACCCTTTATCCATGAAGCTCATGAATTTGAAGATTTTTTACAATCAGCTCAATCATTCGAACAAGAATGTGATTGGGTGAAGGTGAATTTGAATCCTAATTACTTTGAAACGTTTTAGGAATTTAGAAATCAGAGGCTCGAAACAATCCCATTTCATTTGTTACGAACTGATGACAAACCTACGCCCAGTGTAACTATTAACAGCAAAGGACCAAATTATATCATAGAATCTCAGGTGAATGTAGCCCAAGACACAGGAAAGACATAGGAAGAAGAGGCTATAGCAGAATCCACCAGAAGGTCAGCTGAGAAACAAGTCAAAAGTGACCTAACTCAGGATACCGGTCCCAAAGGCAAAAGCAACGATTTGGAGCAGGAATGGGACCAGTTTAATAAAAAACTCCAAGATGCTCCCAAAACAATAGATGTCCAAGAAACCACAGGGTATCATACTCCACAGCAAACTCAGAAAATTTCAGAGTCTGAGCCAATGAATGAGTAAGGGACAAGTTCGCAGAATACAGAAATCATTCCTACATTTCTGACATCCAAGATTATCCTAAAGGTTACAAAAATACCTTCTTTAGATGTATTCTATAGCCCACTACATAAGGTTGTAGTAAGAAGACAGAGGAAAAGAACGAGAGTGGAAACACCTGAAATCCCACCAGGGAATGAACCAATGGATATAGTCTGGAGGGATATTCCTTCAAATCCAACTAAAAATTTAACCAAGCTGTCACAATTTATAGGGGCATATGCTACTCCACCATGGATAAAGCCACTGAAATATATGTTTTTTTAAGGGAAATGGAACAAAGGATAGCATAGCTTGAGCAACAACTAGAAATCGAGAAAGCAAATGTGAACAAGCAAGTCGTAGAACAAATAGTCCAATTGCAACAAAGTACCGAAGTACTTAGGATAAGCCACGAAGCAGACATCTCTGCAAAGAACATGAAAATCTAAGAGTTGCAAGAGGTTATGGAAAAATATAAAGATGTCCCCACTGTTGATGAATTCATCAAAGAGTCATTGGAGCTAAACTCCATTCTGTCAAAACAGCAAGATCTATTCTTCTAGAGAATGTCCCATATCCCCCTTATCTGAATACCAGTGATCAATTAACAGATAAGGCAATTGATCAGAGAACCGAGTTCAATGACTTAAATACTAATATCTCTGACTACATCAAATGGAAATAATCTGAATAAGGAAGAAGCTCTAATCTTCCAGAAATAGAAGAAACACATAAAGGCATATTATTCACAGATTGGGATGCGTGGATCAAGTAGGCAGAATTGGAAGTAGCAAGAGCAACAGGAGTGGCAAAAAATATAATAAAAGCAGTCAATCACACTTCGCACACCACCAACCTGATAAAAGAAGGTAATCAAAGTCACTGCCAGATTTGAATGACTTGGATAAAAACTGGAAATCAAAGATGAAAATCCAAAGGGAGGTGATCACAAAATTATCAAAGACCGACTGGGAGGCATATTGGCAATTTCTTGTCAAACCTCACAGCCAAATTATGACACTGAATTTCTCACTCAATTCAATGAAAAGGATGTTACCACCTCTTACAGATGCCATCCTCGCGGGACAAGTCAAAATGCAATTCAGGGCACCTCCTCAAGTAAAACCAATGTCTGATATATGTGACCTCAAAGAAAAGCTGGCAAAAAGCAAGACATCTTCATAACCTCTAGTCATCAAATCACTTTTATTTTTAGAGTTAGTTGCTAGTTAAGAGGAAGGTTGTTTGAAACCTCCTAAGATATTTTGTATAATCTGTTTTTGAACTTTATTTAGATAGTATTTATACCCTTCTCATGCATTTAGAGAAGGGTCCGGGATTTTATTAAAAACATTTGCAAAGAATGCACTTCTGTAAGTTTGTGAATGCCTTGATGATATTATGGAACATGGTCATTACTTTTGAATATAAAACTACTTTCCTTTTTTGATGCACTATTGTATTCCTGGAGAATAATTTGATTGAAGAAAGTAGTTGATCTATGTCACTAGTCAAATGAGTAGAACCTCACACATATGGTACTTTTATCTTGTATCATCAGTTTTGTTTTATTAAATTAATGATAACATTTCATTTTCATGAATTATATATGGAGTATGTTTTTCCTGTATGTGTTAATTGCACTATTGTATGACGCTTAGCTGAAAGCATTTATTATATGATCATTAAATATATGCGATATAATTTACACATTTCTTTGACTAACTATTTAGTCAATGAAATTATCTTTACATGTTATCATCTTTGTTTAACACATGAATGATCTTTATTATCACATACCAAACAAATATATTTTTAGATCACATATCGCATAGAATACCCTGGGTTTATATTAGATTAAGTTAACTAGAGATTTGCATGTTAGAATATATCATTTAGTTATCATTATTCTTATTGCAATCGCTTGAAAAACACCCATTCTCATTTTCAAACCCATTCTGGGAAATTGGTCCCATCATCCCCAGTCAGAGCCACCACATCAAATGGAAAAGGAGTTGTTTTCAAGGTCCATATCGGGTGGTTATCCCCCATGTTGGAGCAGTAGAATTTAGAGGCTTCAACAAAATGTTAGTGGTCTTTACTTCTCATCACTGGTCTCATTAGTGAAGGATATCCTCATGTCAACTCACTCTTCCTCCACTCAAAATTCACCCTCGTGACATGAAATAAGGCATGTGGAGGCATTAATTTCAATCTTTTTTGAAGTTGTGCTCATTCCTACTCCATTGCAACCTGCACTCTAAGAAGTTTTGAAACGTTGTGAAGGTCGAAAGGAGGTGTTTGAAGCTCAAGTGAAAGAGGGTGTTATGCATCTGTTGCGCAAGTTGAAGTCATCTAGCTTGAAGGTATGCAAGCATTGGAGAGCCTACTTTAAGAGTTATACACCATCACAAATAAATTTCAAGCCTACCCATTTTATCCATTTTTCCAAATGAGGTGTGCAACCATACAGAGCATGGAGGGCTACTTGGACTTGCTAGGAATTTACTGTGAATTTGACTATTTTTGTTATCATTTTCAAAAGAGTTTTATGACCAAATCGAAACAAATTTCAAAAAACTGAAAGATTTTTTTTGCAAGCACAGGCCAAAGAACAAAAACCTCCTTTATTTTTTGCACGTGTCATATATTGGAAGATTTAAATGCATCTTTATAGTCTATTTTTCAGGCTTTGCCATTTCCTGTTTTAGTTATGATGTTTGGGTGTAGATTGTGAGGATATGGAGAGGAAGTTTTGGAAATTGAGAGAGGTTTCTGTCATTGATGGGACAAATAACAAAATCCTCTATCGTTTTGTGTAGAGGTGTCACATTTTGAAAATTACAGGTGTCACTTAGAGACCCATTTCCCACAATTTCTTGTTGACAGAATTCTAAAATTTGTTGAAATTCAAAGTTTTGGAAGGTTTGAAGTATGTTGGATAATTCAATGTGAATGCATATGGTTGGTTGGTCACTCATAATAATTTTGGACCAAGAAAATTTAGTACAGGTTCAAAATTCAACTTCTGTTGCGCAAGTATATCAGTCACAATTATTTACTTCTGTTGCGCAAGTATATTAGTCGTGGTTATTTTTACAAATATGTATTTTGGGACCTTCTAGAAGTGATTTTATTGGTCAGATAAGTGTGGATAAGTTAGTTTAGTTGAGTTTCCAGACATCGTGTTTCTAAACTATTTTAAGTTTTAAATCAGGGATGCTTCTAAATTGTGGTAACTTCGATATGGTAGTTCCTATTTTTCTGCAGATACATTGTATCTAGCCTATTAGACTTACGTGCAATGAATTGGGCCACCTAGACTGGTAATTTAGAATTCGTTATTGTATTTAATGAGCTATAGACATGTAAAATGGTTTTTGGTTGGAGTGTTAGAGGCTATATTACATGTTTCTGCAACTTGTATTTTCTCTCCAAATGAATAGAAGAAGACAGTTGCATTTTCAACAATGGTACTTGTGTTATATCTGTTGGTATGTGTTTCTATTGTGTATGATATGTATCTTCTTTCATATATGTGCTTATATATATGATCTCACACTGTAAACTTTCTTCATGATCAAGTTTGAAAAGGGAATTTTCATAATTTAATGTGTTGCTCTTATTAATTGAACTGGTAATATGTGTATCATCTTCCTCTATGAAAAATCTGAACTCATGCTTGGCTTGATGCTCAATTATTTATCTTCTCCTCCATCTTACTCATCCATCCACTACAATAAGTTTTGACTGATTTCCAATAGGTCTGTCGATCTTGCCGCTATTTCAATTACATCATATCTCTTACTCATTTGGATCTGTAATAGTGCTTTGATCTTAAGTAGTCCTGACCTCTGCACCCACCTTCAAGAAATCAAACTTAAAGCTACCCTTTGATCAGTATAACCATCCTAAAACCTAGATCCTATCAGTCATCTAGTTAATTGATAGCAGAACATAGCGAGAGAGTCCTCTACAAGGCTGGGGGGGTTGGACCTTAGCCTAAAAGAGGTTTTTGGTTACCTCTGAAATTTCTCTCCTCGGCCTAGGAAATTTATGAAGTGCTAACATAGTGCATCATTATTTAATTAGTCATTCATTATTCATTAACCATGATCAATAAGATCAAATAAACCATCACACATAATCAACACAAAAGGACACTGAGATTTTAGGTGGAAACCCAATGTGGGAGAAAACCATCGTTGTTGTTGTCTTTGTCTTCTTCTTATAAATAAATGCTTCATTATATATTGTATTAGCACAAACTCTTACTAGCATGCAGACTCCTACCTACAAGAGGCTACAACCTCCACTTGTTCTCCAACATCCACTAGAAGGGAGATATAACCCCTTGATCAAGTTTATTAGCTCCTACAGAAAGGAATATTTGACTCCCTTATTGAAGGCTCCGACCCTCAACACTTCGTGTACCACATTCCATAATATTTCATATTATATCCACCTATCTCAATTAACCATCAAGACATTTAGACCACCACCCACACTAACCATATACCAAGATAGAAAATACTAAACCAAAATCAATATTGAATACCAATGTGCCAACCACTGAATACTGAATATCAACTAAATCAATAAAGTGGATCAATCACTAAATTCCCATTAAACCACTACAACCAATATTCCAAGCGAACCAAATCAATCCACTGGATAACCTCAAAGTCAATAACCAATCATCAATCAACATTGTTAGATACCAACCATCCTAATAAAGACATCCTTGACAATCAACAGTAAATAATACTGGAATAATCAATTGTCATTACCAAGAAACACTTCAAACCCTAATCATCAAAATGTAAATGCGACTATCAAAAATGGGATCCACGTATATACGCTCTTCCTTTGCAAGAAACTTGCATACAGATCTCAAAACATATTTTCACCAGATCCTGACAGTAAATCATGTATCACTAAATAATTGAATCAGAGAAGAATGAATCACTAAACCACCAGCCACCAAATATTTTAAATTATATGTTTGGAACCATAATACTAACCAAACCAATGTTCTCAAACCAAGATATCAATCATCAACTAATCATTGATAAACCAATAAGCAAACTCTGATCAATCAACCAATCAACAAAAAACAATATAGAATTAGTCTACTGTTTTGACCAACCAGCATTACAAACCCGAGAACACATACGTAAATTCTATTAAAAGATCTATGTATACACATGTTTCTCATGTATAAAACTTGCTTACATATTTCAATATATTGAATACCAAAATATTTCTAGCATGTGATTATGTTTATCCAAGGCATTCCTCAATACATACATCAATCAACAACTAAACATATGTTAACACCCTAGATCAAGAAACAATATAAAAACATATTATCTCTGAATGTATACGTGACTAATACGAATCATATTCGTGTATGTACGCAATATTCCCGAAGAAGACCTACGTGCAAATCTTAAATCACTAAAACAAATCATCGCTACAAACAAAGTCTATGTCAAACGCATATATTTGTGCACATACTGTCAAAAATCACAGATATGAGCAAACCCATTGAAATAATAGGTAAACTATAACCATTGATCAACAACTTAAAATATTTGCAAATCAATCACGTAAATCCATTATTTTTCAGATTTCTTCAAATGCACACACTAACTCCTTGATCTTCTCCTCCTTATATAGCTATTTTCCTTGCTAATGCCACAGGAAAATCCCTTGGCAATGTTGTCAGTAATTGTTGATGAGATCAAATAGACATTATCATCACAATACTATGGGTTATTACCATGGTAAAGGTTCCTAGTTTTTTTATTTTCCATGGGTAGGATTATGTATGCGAATTTTGTTCACAGAACCTACATATGTACAAGATTATTCTTCATAGGGTTTGCATATACTTTTCAAACTTCACACTTTTTATGTTTTCTCAAATACAAGGTTGCTAATATACTTCCATATTTCTGCAATACCTATATCAATGATCATCACATATTCATCATATCATAACCAAATTGACATTAAGTACATAACTGACATGCGAGTTACCATCAAGGACAACACATTATCCATAATGCCAACATTTATAACCTTCATGAGTTGCAATACCATGACTAGATACAAAGGGTGGATTAAATTTTCCATTTGGATCATCATAAATCTATGTCGAGACCCCTCATCCACCCTGGCATAAAATTCCCAAAATAATGCAAAAATTGCATAGAAAGAAAAATAAATAAAAGGGTAAATGCATGAGAAAGGCTTCTTGCACATAAGGTTGATGCAAGTAACTTCTTCAGGGCTATGGACAACTGCTGGTAGCGAAGCAATGCTTGTGTTCCTTGGAGTGACTCTGTAGGGGCTATGGACACTTGCTAGTAGTGGAGCAACACTTGAGACTCATTTTAATTCTGAAAATTTTAAACTCATATGCATAATATCTCCAATTCCCATCAAATATTTTGGTGTTTGACTCTTATTGTAACTGGTGTGTTATCAAGCAAGACCAAGATAGTTAACTGAGAGACAAAAAATTCATACCGAGACCAAACAAATGAACAAGTGGCACCCATGAATTTGAATCAATACTTCATGAATGTTAAGCTCCATCGTAAATAAGGGATAAACCAAAGATATTGGGGGTCTACTAGTGATTTTCCAATTGTTGTAGCAACTACAACAACCCTAAAAAAAAAAAAAAAAAAAAAAAAAAAAAAAAAAAAAAAAAAAAAACCAAAATTTTGATTCACCATTCAATCAAATTATAAACATCTATATGATCACAATCATCAATTTTTTCTTCATACCCTAGTTCATATGTAAAGAATGGTTGTGCCTTGATCTTTTTAAGGATTTGTTTGTCGCATTGCACTTTCATAGTGCAATGCGATGTAGCTTGATAGTATAGTGTAACACATTCTATCATTTCATCACATCACTTTCTCTCAACATCGTCGTGTATCTCCTTACAACAAAGAGTTTAATGCATTCAAACATGTGGTATTTCTATAAAAATCCCCAATCCCATTTCATTTGCACCAAAAAAAATTTCACATAGTGCTCTCACTCTTCAATATTGCATGACTTGATAGCATTGTGTGTGGTCCAAAGTTGCACTAGGTCCCCTGATCCCAAAGTTTTCGCACCACATGTGAGGTAAGCCCTGCGCTCCCAATTCTTGTAATACTTTCTTTTGTTAGTTGTTTAAACATTACTTAATATCATACAGCCCTTCAACTTCTTGACCTTTCCCCTTCCAACTTTGTATATAATGCTAATTTCTATTGCGCTCCTAACATTTAGTTGTTCTCTCCTTTTCATTGCCCTTGATCATTTTCTTTGCTACCAAACAATTTCCCTTTGTAAAACGCATTCCCTCAACCCTTTGTCACAATGAAACCATCATTTTTAGTCTATCATACCCATGCATGCCATGGCACATTCCACATATATGAATTGCATTGTGATATGTATTAATACATTACTACCATCTATGCCATTACGTAAGCTAGATCTCTAGTTTGCATTTCATTCTCGCACAATGGCACATGCCTCTTGCATTGTCTATTATCATCATTTGCAATGTGATATACCTCATCTTAACATATTCTTCCTTGTGGCACATCATCTATTCCTAGCCTAAGTTTTCTCTTTACACTACAACACCTTGCCTTACAACATTTTGCACTACCTACCTGTGTTTCACATTTAATTCCTTTTATTTTCTAACATTGTTGTTGCAAATAATATATTTGACATATTAGGTATGGTAGATCTACAATGTTTCAACATCTTATCATCATCAGGAGAAATGGCACACCCATAGAAGAGACTGAGAAAAGAGATTGTAGAAGAATGGTCAGAGGGAATCTATATTGCCTCAATTCCCACATACATAGACACAAATTGTGTTATTGACAAAACCATGTTAATAATCTAGTCAAAAATATATAATTGTTTGCCTAAAAGGAGATCCTTGTTGAACATGAGGACATCGAAGTCTATCGTAATGTCAAGAGGTCTTGGTTACACAAGGTTACTTCACATCCAGCAATTTTCCCTTGTAGGGAAACATTTGAATGGATTATTAAGCATATTTATAGTAGATGTGACCGTC
This sequence comes from Pinus taeda, assembly GCA_000404065.3. NCBI lineage: Eukaryota > Viridiplantae > Streptophyta > Pinopsida > Pinales > Pinaceae > Pinus > Pinus taeda. The sequence goes on from APFE031608140.1 coordinate 69,086, forward strand.
AAGGATAGCCTTGCCCAAGACATTATTGCATTGAGATATCCTCATATAGCAAAATATTAGAATCTGCCCAAATCTCAAGTAGATCTCTTCAAAGGTTGGTATAGAAAATTCAACCTAAGTAGTAAGGATATCCTTAAGAGTTGGTGGCAAGATTCAGGCACATTTAGGACTAATCCTGAGGATTCTATAAGACAAAAATGCTAAGGAAGGATTATCAGCTTGTTGCAGCCATGTGATGTAGTCTCTATAGTAAAAAAAATTCTTAAGCCTTGACCCCAATGCAAGAATTTTTGCTTCATCGATAATTCTCAGAATCTCAGCAATGCTCTATGTAGGTTGGTTTGCACAGTCATATTGATCATAGTATGAGCATCCAATAAGTTAGCAGACAAATTCTTCAAAAAACACATGATTTTGAATTTCAATCATTGTTATTCACATGATAGGATTTGCAGCAAAACTTCTAGAAAGTAAGTTCTGAAATTCGAATGTAATGTGAACAAAATCTAGGATGCAATACTACATGTTCATTATATGACCAATGGTCTTAAAAAAATTCTTTGGTTCCTCGAGATTCTCAAATGGATATGCTCCTTTGAGCATAATATAAAGAGTCACACCACAAAACCATGCATCTACAATCTTGCCATCATATTCTTTCTTGGAAAAAACTTCTAGAGCTATGGATGCAAGTGTCCCAAAAGTTGGGTTGGGTTGTGAATGAAGCACATAAGACTTGGAATATCTAAAATCATAGATGTTGTGTAAACATCTCCTCCAAAATTTACCTAAATTCACAAGCTTGTCAGGGTAAACATGAGACGAGAGTTACAATGCGCGACCTAATTTCCAAGATGCACTTATGGAAAATGGGTTCCACATGTCCAGAACTGACTGCAAACACTGAGTGACACATGATGACACTGTTATCAGCTTAACTTGACACAACACTATTTATTTTCAATTTCATTTCCTTAAATTTAACACAACTTTCTATTTTTGGCAGTTTTTCGGGTTCTAAACTTTCGAGGTCGTTTTGAGGGCGTAAGTGACATTTTCAGGGAAAATAGTACATCAGAAAAGTTCCAAAATATGTTTCACAAATTTTTTTTTGTCCTCCTCATGGAGATCTTCAAAACAATGTATTATTAGTGTCAAACAGAGATCATATGCCAAAGTTGCGACCTTGGGAAGTTGGAGGTCCAAGTTACTCATTTATACAAACACTTTATGTACATATTACCTATAGGTCATAAATACACATCTTTTCACTGATTCAATAACCTCACTAGAAGACCATGAAGAAGGCTCAATGCCCTCTCAAGCTAGCTGCAACAACACTTGTTAGCCCATGCATTCATGAACCATTCAATAACTTATCAAAATATGATAAGAGCCATAGATACAATAAATTATATAACCATCATATAAACATAAGGAAACCATGGAAAATCAACCATAATGTCAACATGGTAACCAGTACAAGTGCTCATAGCTCACAAAATGAAAATAAATCTTATTAACATATGCAAAATCCAACAAAATAAGGGACTTCCACATACCACCCAACAATAGATTGGGATGAACCAAATTTCTCTTTCATCCAATCACCTTCGCACCATATTCTAAGCATGAATGTTGTATCTCATGGGATAAACCAAGACAAAACCAACCAGGGATTCCAGAGGCCAAACCACCTCAACCCTCATCCATAATGATCTCACCTATGAGGCCAAGAAATCACTAACATCAACTAGATCGGTCTCTACCCAAGTTGTCTAGAGCTCCAGGAACTAGTAGCTCAACCCACAACCTTCCAAGGCTCCAGAGCGTTTGTTCCAACTGTGACTCTAGGAATTAGTAACTCAACCCACCAAGGGATCCAGATCATTTGTCCCAACCTACAACTCCAAGAACTTGTAACTCAACATAATTGTTCCAGGGATTCCAAAGTGTGTGTTCCTTCCCACAACAATAAGGAACCTGAGCACAATTCAGAAAAACAAGTGGAAAACCAATAACACCATGACTATCTAGAACTTGTATGGTAAGTCTGAAACAACCGTCAATCCAGAAAAATCTTCGTGCCAATGTTAACACGTAACCAAGGAAACACATGCATCCAAAAAATTAGCAAGGAAATCACACATGAAACCTATTACCTACAAATAAATATAGTTGTAGTTGTTGATCCAACTATCTACTTGTGCTTCCTCACTCTCCTTTGCTCTCTTTCTCCAATCTAAGTGAATACTAGAATGCTCCAAGCATGCTCCAAGAATGCTCAAGTGTGCAAGAGTATGAGAGAATGAGAGAATGAATGAGAGAACTAAAATGATAAAAGCCATGAATTGGTTCTATGATACCTTTTTATTATTGAGGTCTCCTTTTTCTTCATTTTCTTTAATTTTTCCTCTAATTTCCCTTGCATGCAAATCTGTATCTCTTCACCTTCCTTTTCTCCTATTTTCCTTTATTTTCGTAATTCAATGCCAATTATTGCCTCTTTTCCTTTACTAATGCCTTTGGCAATTTCCATAGCCATTAATTAATCACAGATGATGCCCACTAAAGTGTTTTTCCCAACGTTCAGCTTGGAATATAGGTCCCATGACCTTAGCCTTATCTTTATTTACATGGAAAATCAATCAGGGGTTGTTACATCTTGAGACGCGGTGCAACACCTGTTGAAAATAGAAATAATAAATGCTAAAAATAGAAATGTTATAAATAGCATTGCTATAAATAGCATTTCACGTACCAGTGTTGGATATAGATACAAGGAATGATAAAATAGAAATGCTAAAAATAGCATTGCTATAAATAGCATTTCAGGATACATTCCAATTTTAGTTAGTCCCTGAACTAAAATTGAGAATAAAATTTGAATTTGATCTTAGCAGTGTTTGTAAAATAATTAATTAATTCACCTTGAGTTAATTAGTTGAGAAATTCAAACATGAAGTCTATGTGAGACATGCAACAGTTATCCCTTGATTGAGGAAGTTATCCCTTAATTAAGGAGATCAAGATGAGTTGTACTTTGAGTTGTAATTAGTTAGCTCAGTTAACTGAGTTAAGTCCAGTTAGATTAGTTCCAATAGTTTGTGGAACTAATTGTGAGTTCAATTAGTTAATGTGTTCATGCATGTAACTAGTGTACTTCAGATAACTGAATATTCTCTCATAAATAACTCATGCATTTCAGTTCAGTCAGAGACCCAGTTGAGATCAGAGGAAGGGACAGTGTACTATCAGTTGGAGGAATTTTCCTATATAGGAAACTCATCCATGCAGAAGGAATTATCTCCTTCAGGATTGCGCAGTAATTTCTGAGGTCAGTGTTGTGTGTGAGGTGAGAATCACATAGGTTGCAGCTAGAGGACCCAGGAGAAACTGCGCAAGGAAATAGGAAGCTTGGAGGACTAAAGGAAGGATTATGTGTTGTCTATTCTGCCTATGAGCAGCATTTAGGGATTGTACTGAGAGTTGGATAGCTTGTGAGCTGAAGCTTTGTGTCATCCGGACATATTTCCACTTGTATGATAATATAGATATCGAGGTTTTTAGCTGAGGCTTTCCCCAGAGTATTATTTTGTGTTCATGTGTGATTGATTTCTTATTCTTTGTTATATGTTTTCTATTTGATCTTGCTCAAAATCGATTAAGCTTCTGCAAGTTTGTTTGTAGAAGTAGATCAAGTATTTTGCTTTAGTATATTGCATTATCAGGTGATCTACAGGTGAAATTTCTACATGGTATCAGAGCTAGCTGATCTATAGAGAAATTTCTACATGGTATTAGAGCAAAGGTGATCAAAGTGAAGAACATCATACAAAGAAGGGAGAAGTTCGAAGTTTGAAGTTCCTGATTATAGAATTCGAATTCTTAGCACATCTCAAATTTCACCAATGGCGTTCAACAGTTTGAGACTCAAGTATGCCCTTGATGGCAGCTTGAATTATATAGCCTAGAAGGATCACATGGAAGCAGTATTAGAGGACAAACATTTGAAGGACTTCATTGATCAAGAAGTCCCCAAGCCAACAGTTGCTAATGCCCAAGCATTGGTGGAATGGAAGAAATGTGTGGCTAAAGCAAGGAGAATCCTTCTGGAGGTAGTTTGAGACCACATTGTCTCGAGTCTCCATGGGAAGGAGACGCCATTTTCAATGTGGAAAACATTGAAATATCTATATCAGAATAGTAGCAATCAGAGGATGCTGGTGCTGAAAGACAAGCTTTGGAAAATCAAGTGTGGAAAGGGAGACACGATCTCTACATATTTGAACAAGCTCACCACCTGCAGGGATGAGCTTGGAAGTGTAGGGATCACGACTGTTGATGATGACATGGTGAGTCTTGCTCTCCTCGGTCTTCCTAAGAGCTGGCATAGCTATCAAGACTCTATAAATGGAAGAGAGAAGCTGCTAGATTGGGAACGACTTTGGTCAAAATTGATGCAGGAGGAGATAAGGAGAAGCACCAAAGATGGTTCTTCATTCAAGGAGGATGAAGCAAATTGTGCCTTAGCAAGTAAGGTAAAGAAAGGGAAGGAGAAAGATTCTCATTCCAAATCGAGTTCTTCCCATGGTGAGAAGAAGATTGACAAATCGAAAGTGCGATGCTTTCATTATCAGGAGGTGGGCCATTATGCAACAAATTTTGCCATTGAAGAAATCCAAGATGGGATCCAAGGAAGGATCTCAAGGTGAGGCATTGGCCTCTTAGTTCAAATTGGATTTTACCCTCATCGCATGCATGGTTTCATCGATGATGGATTGTGGTTGGTTTCTTGACAGTGGAGCCTCATTCCACATGATCGGTGATAAGAGTTTGTTTAGTACCTTCAAGCAAAAAGACCTTCAGATACTCATAGCGATGGGTAATGATGAAAATTATAGTGTTGTAGGTGTGGGCACGGTTTCTTTTCAGAGGGGGCATGGAGTTCACATTATCTTGATAGATGTGAAGTATGTGACATGACTAAAGAAGAACTTGGTATCGATCGTGATGCTGGAAGACAAAGGCTATGATGTAGTCTTCAATAAGGGAAAGGTTTTCCTTAGCCACATCACCATGAGATATGTGAAGCAGATTGGTTCATGAGTCAAGATGCATGCAAAGCCTTCAGGAGCAAGGCAACTATTGGAGACTTGGTGGTTGAGAGGGAGAATAAATTACCTCTCAACATGTAGCACCAGAAGAAGTCTCAGACAATTGTGGAGGAGCCACAATTGGTGAAGCAACTTCATGAGGTTGTGGTGCAGCCACAACTGGAGAAGCCGAGAGGAGATCGAGTGGAGGCACCCACTCATGCAGAGACCTCCAGTAGGGGTTCAATTTCGAGCCAAGTGGGCAGAGGGATCATATGCAGCCATACCTTCAGGTGAGAGGTGGGGCGATGTGAAGTGATAGTCCCAAGAAGGCTAAAATAGGGGTAGGATCCTTGAGGTACCTAGCCTCTTTGATTGAACCTTTCTATGGGAGCCCCGACGAGGAGTAGCAGGACTGGCTGAGTGGGTAGAGACAGATGTGGATGGAGCGGCAGAGGGAGCTTCAGCATCAGAGGGTGTTTCTAGCCCAACAGGGAGGTCAGTTGGGAGATCAGTTACTTACTTCTCAATAACTGAGTTGCATTGCAGTAGTGGGTAGCATGATGCAACATGATGAGAGGAGGTGCAGTGCGGATGCAGTGCTGGGAGATAGGACCATAAGCAACATGGATGCAGCAGGAGGAATTAGTGTGATTGATGCAATCAGAGATCAAAGTAACAGAGGCTTGAGCAGTCAGATACTAAAGAGCACAGAGGTGCAGAGTTTTCAGTCAATAGAGGCAATAGCAATTAGAGAATTTGATGACAGAGGCATAATTCTGATTCAGGATGGATATTTTTTGTTTCTAGAGTTGTTGGAGCAACAACACTAGGGAGAAGTGTTGCATGCAGAACAGTCCAAAGGTTCAGGATCGGGTTCGATTTGAATACCTTTCTTGTTGAGAGGGAGTGTTGAAAATAGCAACAAGAAATGCTATAAATAGCATTTTAGGTACCAGTGTTGGATATAGCAACAAGGAAGGATAAAGTAGATATGCTAAAAATAGCATTGCTATAAATAGCATTTCAAGATGCATTCCAATTTTAGTTAGTCCCTGAACTAAAATTGAGAATTAAAATTCGAATTTGATCTTAGCATCTATTTGTAAAATATTAATTAATTCATCTTAAGTTAATTAGTTGGAGAAAATCAAACATGATGTCTATGTGAAGACATGCAACAGTTATCCCTTTGATTGAGGAAGTTATCCCTTAATTAAGGAGATCAGGATGAGTTGTACTTTGAGTTGTAATTAGTTAGCTCAATTAACTGAGTTA
>APFE031608140.1:75735-194884 GCA_000404065.3 Pinus taeda
AGTTTGTTGTAGAAGTAGATCAAGTATTTTGCTTTAGTATATTGCATTATCAGGTGATCTACAGGTGAAATTTCTACATGGTATCAGAGCTAGCTGATCTATAGAGAAGTTTCTACAACACTTCCATCCAAAAGAGTGTTTTCTAGCTTTAAGTCATGGTGATAAACTTGTATAGAATGGAAATAGCTTACACTCAAAATAATTTATTGAAAGAAAAAACATGCCCTATTGTTGTTAAAATGACCTGCATTACAAATGCACTCATACAACTTACCCCTTACAACATATTCCATAAAAACTGCTAGATGGCATGGAATGAATATCACATCTTTAAATTGGATGATGTTTGGATGACAAAACACATCGTGATCATCCAAACATCATCGTGATGAATGATTTATCTTTTCACATTTAGATTGATGTTTCACCAATGTGCCTCACCATTGGATGATTTTAGTGTCTTTGTTTCCATCCAAGAACCTTGGTTTTCAGTTTCATCCATTCGTGTATACAATCAATTAGTTTCAAGATTGTTTCCCATCACTTGTGGACGATGGGACTCGAATGTGAGTGATTCCACTCGCGGATTTTGTGGTTGGCGTGGATATTGGAGCTTGAAAGTGAGCAATGCCACTCATTTATTTTGTGACTGGCACGCATGTTGAAAATCTTATCCCTTTTTAGCAAAATTTCCCTTACCATGCCACATTCTAAATATAGGTGGATGCATTCAATGAATTCTAACAAAGAAAATCTCCACACTCTTGTCACATCTGGTGTAGAGAGTCTCATTAGTGATTGCCACAAAGAATATATGGCCCCCATTTTTAGTCATCTGTGATGCCAATATATATGAAATAATAGGGTTTGTTTTAGAACTCTCTTCTATCTCCTTTTCTAACATTTCTTCACGCCCTACATTGTTCATTTGGTTCAAGAGCCAACTTGAAACATGGGTTATAATCTCCATAACGAAACTTGTTCTAGGTGGGGCGATATCAACACAAATTTTTCTAGGCAGGTTGATCATAGCACGAAAACTAAAGGGTCATTCATCTTTCAAAGAAAAGCTTCTCAAAAGTAGAGGTGAATTCAACTTTTTCTCCTCATACTTTAGTTGATCTATAACGAAAGGAGAGTCTGCACGGTCCCATGTTGGACACAGAGGCCAATTTATGTGAATACATATCCATATAGAATCTTAAGACTTTTATAAATTTTGAAGGCCAATGAAAGATGGATCTCTGTACAACCTTTGTGCAACCTCTATAAGATTTTTGTAATTATTTTTGGGAAAATTTTGATGCTTCTTTTGGTAGATGATGGGACAAAATTTCTCTAGAAATGGATCCATGGATGTCACTCCACTAGAACACGAGATATTATTGAAAAATGGTATCCAAAATTATGCATATCTGAAAAATTTATGATAGGAAGTTGAAGTGTCCACCCTAGAAACCATTATAAAACCCCAGTAGCATGGATTCGTAACCCTCTCTCATACCACTAATCCGAACCTTGGGTGGGGCCAAGATCTAGGAGACTTGAATAGTAGGAGAGGAAATAAACCACACCATATTCAAAATAAGCATTGAATACATAGAGAAGAAAACCATTCAAGAAATCCATTTATTAAATGAAAGAAACTTTTGACCTCTACATTGTAGTGATGAATCTGTCCTTTTACAAAATAAGGCTCCTTATTTATAGCCTTGTTGAGTTACAATGCCATGGGTAAATACCATGGGAAGATATCATGGGTAAACACCATGGGTGGATGACATTTTCCATTCAGGTCATCATAAAACTAAGTCAAGATTCCTCTTCTACCTTGGCATAAAAGGGCCAAAATAATGCCAAAATTGCGTACAAAGAAAAATAAATAAAAGGGTAAAGGAATGAGAAAGGCTTCTCACACAGAAGGTTGATGCATGTAATTTTATTAGGGATATGGACTCTTGTTGGCAGTGAAGCAATGCTTGTGTTCCTTGGAGTGACTCTATCGGGGCTTGAACACTCTCTGGAAGTGGAGCAAGAATTGAGACTCATTTTACTTCTAAACATTTTAAACTCATCTGCATAATATCTCCATTTCCCTTCGAAGCTTTTTGTGTTTGACTTTTATTAAAACTAGTGTGTTATGAAATAAGGCTGAGATAACTGAGAGACAAAAAATTATAACCGATACCAAACAACTGAACAAGTGGTACCCATGGATTGGAATAAATACTTCTTGAATGTTAATATCCATCATAAATAAGGGCTAAACCAAAGATATTGAGGTTCGACTAGCGATTTTCCAATTGTTGTAGCAACTACAACAACCCCAAGAATTTTCGACAAAAACCAAAGTTTGTAGTCCCCCTTCATCAAATTATAAACTTATATTATCAAATTATGTTGAATAGTGTTTTCATTGATGTCAACCCTGGGGTTTGACTTTGACTAAACATCAGCCATTGATGTCAAATTATAAAGGAACGCTCTTAATATTTGTTTGAATTACATCAAATTGGAAGCTCCATTGTTGTATGGTTGAAAACACTAGTTCTAGGGTTTGGGTTCCCTAGACTAAGGACATACCCCACACTTGTTGAGGGTTTTTGGAGTAGAAAATCATTGAGTTTTCCCTGATAATCCTTTTTGAGCCGATTGTGGTGGTATGTGGCATGCCCCAATAGGCCTCCCGTTTGAGCGAGATTCACATTTGAAGTTGGTGACACCAGTCAATGGGTCAAAACCCCATGAGGTGGTCATATGTAAACCTCTCCTTGGTCAAATCAAAATCTCACATTATAAGGTCACCCACCATAAATTAATATAGTTCTCCCTAAGACAAAAGATCACTCATGAATTATTATTTGTCAATAATCTAGGATGGAAAAGGGTTTTGAGGCTCATTAAAATAATTGAAGTTTAAATTTAAAAATCCTTAAAAGTTTTTTATCCCCAAAATAGTTAAATTTTTAAAGGGTCACCCTTCTAACTAGGAATTTGAATGGTCCTAGAAGCCCCTCCTTAGTCTATAGAAAGAAGTCTTATTCATCTCCAAAATGTAAGAACTTTGATGAACAAAAATGTTAATCATGAGCTCTGAAATGTAATTCAGGGATTCATATGGGTTGTTTTCTCTTGCAAATGAAGGGTTATGGCTTTACGTTGATTGTGGTCTTCAACCTCCTCGAAGGGAATTAAATACAAATTTTAGCAGCCTCAATTCCTACGTTCTTTTTATTCTCGACCTCTTATTTTTAGACAAGGGAAAGGGCCAATCTTATAGTCCACTCCCTATGGAGAAAACACAAAATTTAAAAGAAAAGTTTTTGTTTTTATTTGGTTTTGGGGTTGCAAAATTATAAAAGCTTTTAGCCCTCATTACGGCATAAAATACAGGCCAACGAAATTCATTTTGTTACAAGACTCCAACCCTCCTTAGGGCATCACTTATGAACTCATTAAGACTACTTTTTTGGTTGAGTAGGCTCCAATACTGGCTAGCGAAGGTATTTACAGCGAAGAGGGAATCCCTTTGAGTATCCCTAAACTATCTTTGCAACTTCTTCACCCTAATCATTCATTTAACTCAACACTCCTGTAAATATACTTCTTTGGATCAGATTGAATAAGGGTACATCTTGCTTATGGAGTAAGGACAAAGTAGGTCTAGATACATTTGTTTTACCATCTTTTTATTGTTGTTAAAATCTACTTGTAACCTAGTTGTGAATACCTATAGACAATGAACATTGCTTAAGACTTGTCATCACATTTTTCAAAGAATCATATATTATCACTAATTCTTCTCATACATAAATCTATGGTGTTGAATAAATATTTCAGGTAGGGTAAAGTCTTCACAACATTTGAGATAGCAAAAGGTTAAGGCAAAAATAGAAATTCTAACACAATAGTGAATAGAAAAAATGTTCCTCTCATCTCTTAGGCCAATCATTGATACATGCACAAAGATAATGATTGATTTTGTTGTGTTTTGGCACCTTGACTAAGTCAACCTGCTAAACCGTGGATTATCAAGTTCATGCATGACTAACATGGTAAGCTAAATTAAGACAACAATATAACACATGATGATTTGAATTCACTTGATAAAGAGAGCAACATTGCTTCAATCATTGAATTGACAACAAGGACTCAATATAGTGGTCAATATATATAATAAATGGCAGTGACTTTTAGATACAACATTCTTGATGAAAAGCAATGAAACAATGATCTTGTACTTATGATATAAGACTATGAAGAGATTCTGGTAACAACATTATTGATTGACCTTGGGTAGTTATAACAAAGAGACAATACTTTGTACAGTGAGTTTCTATATGACATTGTGGTAGTAAAACTCCCTATACAGTGAATTTGATGTGACAACAATATTGATAGTAATACTCGTGGATGCTTATTGAATTAGTGACTCTTAACTTAGGTTAACAATATCGATGATAATTGAATCTTAATAGTACTTGGCATCAAATCTCTATGTGGTCAATGGTATTCTATTGACAGGGTATAACAATGGTTATGATAAATGGCAGTGCTATAGAACGATCATGACAAAAGCTTTGACTTGACTTGATAGTGAGACAATAACTTAGCTCCTATAGTGTGATATTTGACTACATTGACAAAATAAAAGCAATCTTGTTGAACCATTATGACAATGTGACCATATGGAATGAAAATACACTTGATGATTTGACCTTGACAAAAGTGTTGCATGAAAATGATCGACATGAGAGTGCACTTGGTGTTTGATGGTGTCTTTTGGTACTTGATAATGTTCCTTGTACATGATATTTTCTTGATGATATGATAGTCCTTGACTAGCGGAACATGGTGATATTAGTATACCTACATGAAGTTTGAACAACGAAAATTAGTAAAGTTGGGTTTTGTATAGCAACAACAGTGACAGTTTGAATGCAATAACAGTAGTATTTAGTTGATGTGGCAGCTAGGGCATAAGCAAATTCTTAGTCTGATGTTTAGGTTGTGTAGTGGTTTGATTTGGCATTGTGATTGAGCAGAGGTAGGTTTGGAGAATAGTATTTGAAGTACAATAGTCAAATTGAGCAGTGAGGCTATTAGGATTTGACGGTGATATAAATACAAAGCAGAGAACCAAAACCTTTATTATAGTTTCCTTATATTGATTTTGAGCACATGGGGATCCAATTTGAAAACTATGAAATGTGGTCCGCCGACTTATTAGGGTGGTAGGGTGGTGCAAGGTGTTGATTTTTGTAGTTTGGGAGGTACTCCAAGCCTTATGTATCGAGGGTTTGGAGGAAGGAGCTCTACAAGTCGCTTTGTGAGCTAGGAACCTAAGCTTTGGGTTTTGCAGTCATCGGAATTTGGGCCCAAACCATGAGGATTTTGAGCATGAGAAAATTTGAGGTGGTAAAGGATAGTGTGGAGAATCCAAGACTTTGAAAATCACTCAAATTGGAGCTCTAGAACTTGAGATATTAATTTTTGAATCTCATTGTCATGATTTGTGCAAGTCGTCTTGGGCTAAAGAAAACTTGTTGATAGTTAGCATGAATGTGTTGGAGCCACATGTGTAGGGTATAAATTAAATACATGTGTGAGTCATTTTCATCATCTGAATGCAACATTCATAAAGAAAAGAACACTTGTGGAAGCCGCAACTCAAGAAGAGGAGGTTGAGGAGCATAAGGATTAGTTTGGAGACCTTTTGTGTGGGTCGAGGAGTAGTATAGGATTTTGAGCATTTTTGGGCAACTTTGGTGTTGGTCTGAGGGTGGTATATCCCTATTTGGGTGAGTTGCAGGTCCTGTGGTCACATTAGAGCCATCGTAGGCCTGTTCTAGGAAATTTAGGAGGGTCGTAAGGCCTATTCCAGGGTGTTGGAGCAAAGGAATAGTCAGTGTAGGCTAAGGGCTTAAAGAGGAGGGGTCGCAGAAAATAAAGGGACTATTGTATGTTTTTCTAAGGATTGTTAGGGCCTGCAATAATGCCCTAACCAGAATGCTATATAGCAGCAGTTTCACTAGCCCAAAGGTATAGGTATACTAACATTTTATATGTTGAATTGTTGCTAGATGGAAGGTTCTCCTAGTGCTTGGAAAATGTTGTCTGTGGAATTGAAAGATGATGGGTAGATTTGATGGTTAGATGGCCTAACCAAGTGAAAAATTCTATAGTGAGGATCAGCTTGGATCAGTTTGACAAGTAGCCTGTGGGAGACATTTGTTGGAGTTGTCTTGGGTGTGAAGAAACCCCAAATAGGAGTAGATCTCGCAGTGGATACATGTCTTAGGAGATGATAGTTTTGAAATCTGTTAGTAGCCATGTGGAAGGGTTCCCTAGGTGTTGGATGTCCTAACTAAGAGCAAATGCTACAATGAGGATTGGTCACTCGGGTCTATTGGAGGGCAACGTGAGAGTGGACCAAGTGTGGAAATGATTTGGAATTTGTGGTATGCTGGAGGAAAACGTGATAGTATCCAAGTTGGAGCCCGATGTGCACCACATTCATGGAGTTAGATGGTTTCTAGAGTGGCAGTTGTTGAGCTCAAGGGTTGACGAACCAGAGGAGCAGTTGAGCAGCCCTAGACTTGTGTGTGGAGAAGGACTTATATAACATTTGATGGACAGCCCTCCTAGCCCATGTTCATTGTGGGATATGGCTCTTGTTAGTGATAGGTGGGTTGTTAGTGTCAGTCTTTGAAACCTTCCTCCAGTGATCAAACATGCTCTTACAAAGTGATTTTAAGGTGTCAAGGTCAAATTTTGTCATTTCAGTGAATCTTCAAGCAAAATTTGGTCACTAGGCATTAGGTCTAGGGTTTGCTTTTACTCCTGTCAAAGTTGTCCAAATGTCGGTCCATGTCACCATTCAGTTGATTGTACCATTATTCAGGGGGTTTTCATCATCATGTCAAGTCCCACTGGGTCATTTTACACCTTGTTCATGCTTCAGTTGTGCCTAAGTAAAGTTTGTTTCCCTCTCCTACGGTTTTGAAGGCAATTTCTCTTGGATGGTCAAATCATCGGCAAAACTTGTATCCTGATGTTCATAAACCTTCCCCTATCCTTAATGTACCTTATTAAACACTTCCCATCACTGATATCCCCCAAATTCCTCATTTTCGCACAAACCCTAGTTTCTTGCTACAACTTGACAATTTTCAAGGCTATGCCTGTGTTTTTCCCTTGTGCACCCCTTCCCCTCACTCAATCTTTGAAATTCCACTTTCCCCTGCTTTCTAACATCTCTCCCTACTTCTCAAAATTTTCTCAAGAATTTAGAAGCCCCTTATCCCCTTCATTTCGCTTCATTTCAACAAATCCCCTGTTCCACACATCGGGGTAGGTTTTACTCAAATGATGTTTCTGAGAAAGAAAAGATGAATTTGGGAAAATTGAGAGAGGTTTTTATCCACAATAGTCCAAGAAAGAAAAAAATCCTTCACTTTTTACACAGGTGTCATTTTTTTAGAGAAATGTCAAAAATACAGTTGCCTCGGGAGAATCGATGCACCTCTGAAGTGACCTTGGGAAAATCAAGTTTTCTCCTACCTTGGTTGGCCAAATGACTTTCTTGATGAGTCAAATGATAACTAGACACAAATATATTTCCAATGAGCTATCATGAGCTCAATTTGGATTTGAGGAAGCCCTTAAAAAGTTGATTGCAATAGCACTCTGCCTTTAGGAAGCCTCATTTTGCACATTTTTACCAGTCTTGGGAGATTTGATTTTTTACAGGGAAAATGAACTCCAAATTGAACAATTACACATGGATTGGAAAGTAGACTCAAAACCCTTTCCAACGAGCTATCCCGTACCCAATTTGAACACTAGGAAATCCTCCAAAAGCCTCCTGGAAAAAACACTACGCACTGGGTGGTGGCACGGCTCATTGGGCAGCAATTTCCAGTGCAAATTTACACTGGTGCGGTGCATAGGGAAGGTGGGTGCGTTGGGCTTGGGTGTGGCGCATAGAGAATTTTGGCCTATTTTCCACCCTTCAGCTCAGAAATTCAGCCAGTTTTGACTAGTTTTACTTTTTGATGTAACTATTGATCTATCTTGATGTAACTTGATCACTATAATGTAATTTTGGCACATATTTACTTGTTCTAGAGGATTCATTCACTAAAAAGTGAAAATTAAATGAATGAATCAGTTTCCTTCCATATAGAGGCAAGTTGTTTGATTGCCTAGATTTTAGTGCCTAGTTTGGAATTGGTTGAAACAACTCCTAGAATGATGAGCTCGACCCCGAGAGGCATGGGAATGGATTAGGATGGTCTATATCATGTGTTTTCTGAGTCATTTTCAAGGTTTGATTCTTGATAAAGCCTTGAGCTTCATTGTACATTCATATTTTCATTTTGGCTAAGGAATTGAGACCAGGTTTTTGCAGCACTTGTTGGGATCCTTGTGGCTCTGTGTTTTGATGGTGTTTTTCTCTATGTAATTTGTAAGTTCATTGATGTTTCATGTATGCCATTTCCTTTCTCTTTGCTTCTAAAATTAGACAAATTGAGTGACAAAGGTAGAATTTATTGGCTTGTTGTGCTCTGCCTTAAACGTTTGTTTAGTTTTACATGTTTTCATCTGTTTGGAGAGGATTCTTGCAACCCTTGCCCTCTTCAGTTCCTCAACAGTCTTTTTTATCCATTCATTTAATCTAAAGCATCAAAACTATTGCCTACCTTGCCCCAACCAGAGCTCTGCAAAAATTTCGCCTCATCCCCGGACCCAAATTTGTCTTTCCCTTTTTCCAACAAAAAACTTCCAAAAATCAAATCAAATCCTTGCACTACATACCTAGCCTAAGATCAGTTGTTAAATCAGTCATCTCAAGCCCCATTTGATTATCTTTTGCTGAGATTGACCCGGAGAGAGCCCTCTCCTGTCCTCGTAGGGCTAGTGACGAGGCTGAGCGTGGTTTGATGTGGACCTAGAAGCTTATCTTTTCAGCTTGAGGTAAATCTAGGCTCTAACATAGTGGCAACTCCACTGGGGACAAATTGATTGTTTGTTAGTATTCTTCGTTTTGAAACTACATACGGAGTCTGAAGATTAGCCACATAGCCTTCGAAATGCTTTTGCTTTGCATTAGCACAAGTAGATAAACGCTACTTCAATCAATCTCCGGTCTAGTTTTATAAATGGAACATTTGGCCTACAAATTTCCCCAGTACATGAATCAAGTTAGATCTAATTGTTGATGGTGGACAACAGTCAGACACATATGAAGGCTGAAATCATTCACCTGGCGACTCCAGTGTCGAAAAATCCCAAGCTTCAAAATTTTTATGGCAACTCCACTTTTCAAGAACTAGTAGCTTGAAGAATTTCTTGGTGACTTTGTTGTTATCAAAATGGTTTCGCTAGATCGAAGGTATGCTCCCATGAGCCGAGATCACATTCCAGGTTTTCCAAATAAAATTCCTAAGGTAGATTGGCAAAGGAATTTGCCTACGTTTAAAGATGATGATAGGAAGGATTTTTCTTTACATCTGGTTAGATTTCACATACATATTCGCAAGTTGAAGGTTGATTTTCCTGAAGATTGCTTGATAAAGATATTCATGGCCACTCTGGAAGGTGAAGCCCGATCTTGGTATGAATGTTTGTTGCCTGCTTGTATTTACTGTTTAAAGGATTTTCATACCATGTTCTTTGAAAGGTACAAAAAATCTTATCCATCATTAAATTTAGTTCAGAACTGTTGTAGCCATGTTCATAGTTTTATTGAAAACCTTGAAAAGGTTTATGAAGATGATGACTTCATGGATGATGAGATCATGGAGGCCCTGTATGAAAATCCATTTCACCAGCATAAAGAGAGTGATACTTATCAAGACGATCAGGAAAATTTGCAGCAGGATCAAGATCTTAGCACAATGGAAAGTGATGAAAGAGAAGGATTTATTTCAGATCTATCCATAGAAGAGGACAGTATGCAGGGAAGTTAAGTTTCAATTGCAGAATGTGATAAATTCAAATCAGTTATTCAGATCTAAATTCAAATCGTGATGATCAAGACTACCTTGTTTTGAATCCCATGAAGGAGAGCTCTGCTATTGAGATCATCTGGAATGAAGAAGACAGAGTTATTGATCCAAGTGTTCTCATTTCATTAGAACAAAGCCTTCATGAGGAGGTAATCCAGTCATTTTATGACAAACAAGATGAGTTCTTTGTTCAAATAAGTGAAAATTCTTCTTTCAATAACTCAGTGGTAAATGATAATTTGATTGCCATGTCATATGAAGATGATCAACAATCTTTTCAAATTTCAGAAGACCAGGGAATTAAGGACTGTCATTCAGGTTTTTCATGTTTTAAAATGTTATTTCATGAAGACAATCACTGTTTGAGCAAAAGAAAACAAAAAGTATTATCTCCTTTGTCTGAAGATGAGATAGATCAACTCCTGAAAGGTCATGATACAGCCCAAGCTAATGCAGATTTGCAGTGCGCACATGGTCAAGAAAGTGTTGGTGAAACTTCTTCCTCTTTTGAAAATGATGACAGTCTTGTAATTAGCTTTATAGGTCAACAAATAGATAATAATTTCTTTCATGAAGATGATAAGGCTGTCATGTTTGATAATCTTGAATATTGTTTTCTGTTTAAGAATGATCTAGACCATGAAGTTGAGCTTGAGAGAGACAATATGCTAGAATTTCTCATGGTCAAGGAATTTACATCTAACACTCAGATGGCAAAAACTTATACCTCTCTGTGCCTTCCTATCACTCAGCAACTAGTTGTTCTTCCAGATCAGAATGAAGGGAGTACTTGTATTTTTGCTGCTGGATCTCAAGACAAGCTAGTGCTTCAGGATTTTCCAGATCCTTTCGGCATTCTTTTGCAAGCACCAAAGAAGATGAATGTTGGCTGGTTTGTTAGCATAAGCCTTGGTTTCAATTGTTATTGCGAGTTGCCTACATGTGCATCATTCTGCCTACTCGAGGAAAGAGAGAGTAGAATTTCATTGAGTAGCCATTTGTTGGATTGGTTACATTAGAAGGCCCACTTCACATGATTGTACGTATTTCATCAGTAGGCAGGTGGTTTTCATCCTGATTTGAAGCTCTCAAATCTCGATTGTCTACTGCCATTTAAAAGCTTTGTAAGCACTTGTTTCAGTTAAGTCAATCTTGAGTCATTTTTTGTTTTAGTCAATTTAAAGATAGTTTCAGTTGAGTGTTCAGTTTTAGATTTTGAGAGTCTTGTTTTAGTTTTGGATTAGTCAGTTCAACTATCAGTCTTGAGTCAAGAGTTCAGTTTTGATTTGTCGAAGTTATTGACTCCATAGCCCAATGGATGAAGGCATTGTCTGCTCTCCCAAAGCTTTGCGGTTCTTGGCACATCCAAGGAGCTACCATCCCCATTGGAGCCAATGTTAGTGTCAGTCTTTGCAGCCTTCCTCCAGTGATCAAACATGCTCTTAAAAAGTGATTTTAAGGTGTCAAGGTCAAATTTTTTCATTTCAATGAATCTTCAAGCAAAAATTGGTCACTAGGCATTAGGTCTAGGGTTTGCTTTTACTCCTATCAAAGTTGTCCAAATGTCATTCCATGTCACCATTCATCTGATTGTACCATTATTCAGGGGGTTGTCATCATCATGTCAAGTCCCACTGGGTCATTTTACACCTTGTTCATGCTTCAGCTGTGCCTAGGTAAAGTTCGTTTCCCTCTCCTAGGGTTTTGAAGGCAATTTCTCTTGGATGGTCAAATCATTGGTAAAACTTGTATCCTGATGTTCATACACCTTCCCCTGTCCTTAATGTACCTTATTAAACACTTCCCATCACTGAGATCCCCCAAATTCCTCATTTTCGCACAAACCCTAGTTTCTTGCTACAACTTGACAATTTTCAATGCTAGGCCTGTGTTTTTCCCTTTTGGACCCCTTCCCCTCACTCAATCTTTGAAATTCCACTTTCCCCTACTTCCTAACATCTCTCCCTACTTCTCAAAATTTTCTCAAGAATTTAGAAGCCCCTTATCCCCTTCATTTCGCTTCATTCCAACAAATCCCATGTTCCACACATCGGGGTAGGTTTTACTAAAATGATGTTTCTGAGCAAGAAAGGATGAATTTTTGAAAAATGAGAGAGTTTTTTGTCCAAAATAGTCCAAGAAAGAAAAACCTCCTTCACTTTTTACACATATGTCATGGTTTTAGAGAAATGTCAAAAAATACAGTTGCCTCGGGAGAATTGATGCACCTCTGAAGTGATCTTGGGAAAATCAAGTTTTCTCCTAGCTTGGTTGGCCAAATGAATTTCTTGTTGAGTCAAATGATAACTAGACACAAATATATTTCCAATGAGCTATCATGAGCTCAATTTGGAGTTGAGGAAGCCCTTCAAAAGTTGACTGCAACAGCACTGTGCCTTTAGGAAGCTTCATTTTGCACATTTTGACAAGTCTTGGGAGATTTGATTTTGACAGGACACATGAACTCCAAATTGAAAATTGAGTTGGAAATTCGACTCAAATACCTTTCCAACAAGCTATCCTGTGCCCAATTTGGACACTGGGAAGGCCTCCAAAAGTCTCCTAGAAAAAACACTATGCACGGGGTGGTGGCAAATTTACACTAGTGTGACGCATAGGGAAGGTGTAGCGCGTTGGGCTTGGGCGCGGCGCATAGAGAATTTTGGCCTATTTTTCACCCTTCAGCTGAGAAATTCGGTCAGTTTTGACTAGTTTTACTTTTTGATGTAATTATTGATCTATCTTGATGTAACTTGATGACTATGATGTAATTTTGGCACATATTTACTTGTTCTAGAGGATTCATTCACTAAAATGTGAAAATTAAATGAATGAATCAGTTTCCTTCCATATAGAGGCAAGTTGTTTGATTGCCTAGATTTCAGTGCCTAGTTTAGAATTGGTTGAAACAACTCCTAGAATGATGAGCTCGACCCCTAGAGGCATGGGAATGGGTTAGGATGGTCTATATCATGTGTTTTCTGAGTCATTTTCACGGTTGGACTCTTGAGAAAGCCTTGAGCTTCATTTTACATTCATATTTTCATTTTGGCTAAGGAATTGAGACCAGGGTTTTGCAGCACTTGTTGGGATCCTTGTGGCTTTGTGTTTTGATGGTGTTTTTCTCTATGTAATTTTTAAGTTCATTGATGTTTCATGTATGCCATTTCCTTTCTCTTTGCTTCTGAAATTAGACAAATTGAGTGACAAAGGTAGAATTCATTGGCTTGTTGTGCTCTGCCTTAAACGTTTGTTTAGTTTTACATGTTTTCATCTGTTTGGAGAGGATTCTTGCAGCCTCTTGCCCTCTTCAGCTCCTCAATAGTATTTTCTATCCATTCATTTAATCTAAAGCATCAAAAATATTGCCTACCTTGCCCCAATCAGAACTCTACAAAAATTTGGCCTCATCCCCGGACCTAAATTTTCCTTTCCCTTTTTCCAACAAAAAACCTCCAAAAATCAAATCAAATCCTTGCACTACATACCTAGCCTAAGATCAGTTGTTAAATCAGTCATCTCAAGCCCCATCTGATTATCTTTTGCTGAGATTGACCCAGAGAGAGCCCTCTCCTATCCTTGTAGGGCTAGCTACGAGGCTAAGCGTGGTTTGATCTGGACCTAGAAGCTTACCTTTTTAGCCTGAGGTAAATCTAGGCTCTAACAGGTGGCAGCCCTTTGCACCCTATGTTGGTCTTCATTGGAGCAATGCGGGAAGACGTTAGTGAGCTGAAGTCCCTGAGTAGTTGAGGAGCAACAATGGGTAGGTTGAGAGTTGTTGAGAAGTGGAGATTTGAACAACTCAACATGATTCTATATGTGTTTATGCTTTGATGGACAAATGATCAACTAGTGAGCATATTAACAGTCGAGGTTATGTGGCCAGATGGACTTGGAGCATTGATAGAGGAAGGAGTTTCAGATCAAGATCTAAAGGACTAGGCAGGTACAAGGTACAATCAAGAGGAGCTGAGAGAGCGTGCTACATCGGCCAGATGGTCAGAGTATCTTGTTGAGGGTAGATTAGTCATCGATGTACTAACACCAAGCCCATGTTTGTATCTTATACTAGTGGATGTACAAGGGCCATTATACCTGGTACGAGAGCCCTATACTGTTGTATTATATGTTCTTTAATATAACGAAGTTGGGTTGAAAATTGTAAAAAGTTGTCTATATTATGTGCATGTGTGATTTAATGTTGTTTATATTCCACTGTGCAAAGTAGTATCGTTGATATTCTTGGTTTCATAGCGTTAGATATTTTAAGATTCTATCCTAGACACAAGATCATGGAAATTCAACACAAGGCACGTGTTTGGAGTTACCTTCAGGTTGGATTTTGAGAACACTTCAGGGTTGTTGGGTGGTGCTAGGGCAAGTTGTAGCTTACACATGACGTTGGAGCATCTGTCCAGTTGCAACTGGTACACATGGTGTTGGATTATCCGTGAGGTTGGAGCATGAGATCTAGGGGTTTGGAGCATCCTACCAATTGTTATTGGTAAATAGGGTGTTGGAGCATCCTACAGGTTGGAGCCTCCTTCAGTAAGAGCTGAAATATTGATGTAATTATTTTGGCAGACAAATATAAAGAAGCATCCAATGGTTCTTGACCTAGAGGGGGTTTTCCAACTAAAAATCTTTGTGTCTATTGTCTTAATTATTATGCATTATTGAATGGTGTTGTTTACTATTTATGATGATGAAATGTTAATGATATTTAATGCCCTGAAATATTAAAAATACTAATTGAGAAGGAATACTGATTCACCCACCCCAGTATTTCCAACAAATTCTTCAAACCTTTCTTCACACCCTAGTCCGTAAGTAAAGGAAAGTTTTGTCTTGATCTCTTTAAAGAGTTGTTTGTCGCATCACACTTTGATAGTGTAGTGCGACACAACTTGATAGTATAGTGTAACACATTCTATCATGTCATCACATCACTTTCTCTCAATGTTGTCGCACCTATCCTTGCAACAAAGCATTTAATGCACTCACATGCATGGGATTTCTATAAAAATCCCCTATGCCATTTCATTGCCACCAAAAATTTTGTGACATAGTGCTTTCACTCTTCAACGACTTGATAGTGTTGTGTGTGGTTCAAAGCTACACTACGCGACCTGATCCTAGAGTTTTTGGGCCATGTGTGAGGTAAGCCCTACTCTCCCAATTATTGTAATCCTTTTTCTTTTTTTTTGTTTACATGTTATCTAATATCACACAACCCTTCAACTTCCTAACCGTTCCCCTTCCAACATTGTATATAACCCTAATTTTTGTTTCCCTCCTAACACTTAGTCGTTTTCTCATTTTCATTACATTCTATCATCTTCTCTGCTACCATACAATTTCCATTCGCAACACACATTCCCTCAACTCATTGTTGCAATGCAACCATCATTTGTAGTTTATCATACCTCTACATGCCATGTTGTATTCCACATATACGAATTGCATTGCAACTTTGTGTTGTGCTATTATTAATACATTACCGCCATTTATGTTGTCACATAAGCCATCTCTTTAGTTTGCATTTCATTCTCACACAATGGTGCAAGCCTCTTGCATTGTCTATGATAATCATTTGCGATGTGATATACCTCATCACAACATATTCTTCCTCATGGCACGCCATCTATTCCTAGCCTAAATCTTCTCTTTGAACCACAGTGCCTAGCGTTACAACAGACTGTACTGCCTACTTGTGCAGTGCATTTAATTTTCTTTGTTTTCTAACATTGTTGCCATGACGAGTATATTTGACACATAAGATAGAATAGATCTAGAATGTTTCAACATCTTATCATCATCAAGAGAAACGGAAACCCCAAAGTAGAGACCTGAAGAAAAAAAAAATTTGTAGAAGATGGGTTAGAGGGAAGTTCTATAGCGTTAGTTCCCACATACACATAAGATAGAATAGATCTAGAATGTTTCAACATCTTATCATCATCAGGAGAAATAGAAACCCCAAAGTAGAGACCTTAAAAAAAAAAAAAAAAAAATTGTAGAAGATGGGTTAGAGGGAAGTTCTATTGCGTTAGTTCCCACATACACATACACAACTTGTTTTATTGACAAAACCATGTTAATCATGTAGAAATTCCTTGTAGATTCAAACTGCTAATTGTAATTTACTAAAACAATAGACTTGAATCTACTCTACCAACTACGGAAACAATTAACAATTGTGAAATCATGAAGCATACAATAGAAAGAATTCAATCAACACAATACACAATGATTTCATGGCGAAAGCCATAGCTAAAAAACTTTGTTATCTCTATATTGCATTAGTAAGAAAAATATGAGAATATTACAATGCTTTGCTCAAGCCCGAGCAACTTCTGCACTATCTCTATCTGTCCCACTACTTCCTAAACAAGCCTTGGCCAATATTTAACCAATTTTTTGCTTGCGCAAGTCCCTATTTCCTTGGGAATTAACCCCTATTAATTAGGGAAATTATCATCCATAACTGCACAATCCATCATAGGAATTCCTCTGACTACATGCACCACCTATACAATTTGGAAGATTATACAACTGACTGTACACTGCCCTTGAACTCCAATCTCAACTGGGTAACTCATAGATCACACATGCATCAGTTATTTATGGCTGAATTATCAGTTAACTGGTTGAACATTGAAGTTGCACCCCACTACTAAACCTCCTACTAGTTTCTCCAACAGTTGGAACTAGTTTAACTAACTTTAACTCAATTAAACTGAATTAATTAATTACAACTCAAAATAAACTCAACCAGATATCCTAAAAAGTAGGATCCACTCTACATGACTCAAATTAGACCCTCAATTCGAATTAACTTAGTCAACTAAGTGAAATTAACTTAGTTAACTCTTACAAGTTGTCCTGTGATGTGGAATTACAATTTTTCTCCTAATTTAATTGAAGGGAAAATTAAATCAGGATTTTATTGTTGCATTTTCAACAAATCACCTGGTCTGTTTTCCTAAAAGAGATACTTGCTAAAGATGAGGACTTTGAAATCTATCAGAATGTTAAGAGGTCTTGGTTACACAAGGTTACTTCACATCCAACCATTTTCTCTTGTGGGGAAACTATTGAATGGAATATTAAACATATTGAAAATAGGGTTATGAATGTAAAGGATAGCCTTGGCAAAGAATTTGTTGCACTTCCATATTCTTGTGTAGAAAAATACTATAAACTACCCAAATCTCAAGTAGCTCTCACCAAAGACTAGTATAGCGAATTCAACCTAAGTAGTAAGGATATTCGTAAGAGTTGGTGCAAGATTCTAGTAAGTTTAGGACTTGCTGTCATTCTGTATTTTTGAGGTTTAAGGAGTAAACACATAGGAAAACATCAAAACCACTTTGGAAGATGGGATCTAGCCCTACCAACTTCAGAGAGGGATTGCTCTATAAAATTTACCTATGTCTGGTGTAAATTTTAGGTTAGTTATTATTGTACTAATTGTTTTTTATGGGATTGTTTGGTTGATTAAATTGTTATAATTCCATTATGATATGGAGTCTAAATATCAACTGGACCTGCATCAAACTTTAAAGGAGTTTCACAGGGCAAGCTAGGTTGCACTAGTTGGATCTTTTAGAATTTTAAATGGATCATGAAACAGAAGAAATGTAAGATTCAGTGGAAACTAAGGAGCAATGAAGGATTCATTAATTTGATTTTAGCAGAAAACATATAAATTACTAACAACCAGAATAGGGTGTTCTGAATAACATATCCTATTTTTCACAGTTTATGTTATGTAATTAAGCTTTTCAGAAATGATAGAGAAAAGAGACAATTCGTACATGACCAGAAGAAAAACATCAATAATTCGTACACCACATGAATCCTGTGAAGAATGTCCTTGTATTATTGATGCTTCCAACAACTTGAAAATTACAATTCGCTGAGGAAATTATATTCAACAATCAACCTGTAATACTTCAAACTGTGAAGTATTTATAAAATAATTGTAAAATGATTACAAAATCATTGTTTCAACTGATAGTGTATTATTAGCATTATAAAACCATAAAATAGATCTTCTGCAGAATCATAGGTAAGCTAGACAGCAGCAAGAAGAGGTGGCTCTGTTTTGGAGGGTTTGGTTGTTGAATCAACCTATAATTGTGCTACACTGGCTAATGTGATGGTTGATGTTCTCACTGCATTCGAGTAGCTTTTTAGTCTAATAGATCACATAGTTGCTCCCACCTTTTTTCATCTGGAATGATTAAATTGATTATCCTTCGGTAAATCTCATCAACCCCAGTATATTTTGCAAATGTTCACTCTACTGGGAAGATATGTTTTACCTCACGTTGGATAAAAAAAGTCATTTCCCATTGTCTCTAAGAATGCTCTCGCTGTTATGTTGCCTTTTATACCACTGAATTTAGTACTGTTTCTGGCCACTTCCTTCATCTTTACAACAAAACCTTATTGAGTAATTAGTTTTTCATTAATCACATATATGTTGGGAAATCCTTTCTATTTTAATGTTACAATCATGTTGAAGAATCTATTCACTCCCAACTCCAGTGTTTCATGTTTCTCCTCCAATTGAGTAATGAAATTTCTTTTAGTTAAAACCTTTTTGACTTCCAAGATGGTGGTAGTCCTATCATAAATCCCTAACTCTTCAAATTCATACTTATTCTTTGAATTCAAGAATTTAATGATGTTGGAAGCTTCTGTAAGCATTTCTCCCAGCTTCTCCCTTACTTCAGTAATGGTTTTAGTGGCCATTTTTATTAGTTCCTTCTGTTCAAAAATGATTTCGATGCATGGCCAAATCTCATTCATGGAGTCCAAAATATCCATCCAAATGGTTTCCTTGGCTTGGGCCAAGGTTTTACCAATTAGTTTATCCATCTTCTGTATCCTTTCTAGTAACCTTTGTAACTTTTGTACTTCAACCAAATGAGAAGCTTCAGTTATGGCTATCTGTTCTTGCAGAGCTTTGAGCTGCCCATGCAACTTCTTAATTTCTTCTGACTGGATTAACATATTTTCCAGTGTCTTTTTCACCTGCTTAGCACTTGTAGCTTGAGTTGAAGAGGATGTTGTAGTTGTAGTTCCTGTAGCTGGGATTTGAGTGATGGGTATAGCATCCATGGGGGATACCCTTTGACTCTGTTCTTTCTCTTTGATCATTTTCTCCATTTCTGACTCCATCTATCTAATCTGAACATTCTTCTCCATGATTAACTTCAACATGTTAGCCTTTTGTGTCTTATTTTCTTCAATATCTTTAGTCAAGGGATCCTCTATGGCTAGTGGTTTCAATTGTTTTCTCATTGTTGCTATATCAATAATTTCCTTCTTGATGATCTCCTCTGCAACATTTATATCTTTAAGATCGTATCCTATCTTGACTACCAAATCTTCCAAATATTGTATTCTATTATCATTTGCTAAAGAGGATATCTTTTTCATTTTCAACTGGGACTGAACGTTTGCATGTGAAACCTGCAGCTTTGAAAATGACATGGCAGTATTAATTAAGGTAGAGGAAAGCATCTCACCAGTCTATTTATGCATCTCCATTTGATCAATGGGATGGATATCTTTGGTGTTGAATTCAAACGATGCGCTCTTGTAATTTGCTAGTGTCTTAGGATGTCAAATTTGGGCCTCAAGGAAGGTCATCTGAATCTTTCCTTGTTCTGTATCAAAAACTGATAATAGTCTACTTTGTGAACTAGAAGTCTGTTAGAGTCCAACCTTAACCCCCTTATTTATGTAATAGGGTTGAGTCATAGTTGTACTTAGTTAAAGAGTCAATAAAGCCCATATTAATAATTGTAAGTGGTTGACCCACATTTAAAGAAAGGGACCACAGTTAGTTGCAAATGGGACATGGTATTAGATAGATGGTATTAAGAGAACCATGGTACTGACCCATGGTATTGCATGTATGAATCCTATATAAAGGATAGAGACTCCCCATTGAGGAGCATTGTGTCTTATTTTGTAATCAAGCCCTGCTCTATTGGAGGTTGCCCCCTCAAAGAGGCAAGTGAACATTGCTTTCATCTCTGAATAATAAAACACATGTTGTTATTTCTCATTTTGTTCTATGTTCTGGGTTGTGTTTCTTCATATATTTGGTATTTTGGCATCTTCTCGCAGGTCAAGAGCATAAAAAAATCTACTTCCAAAATTGATTGTAGGTGTTGTTCTTAAGAGTTTCATTCTTAATTTTGATCTCTTGGTACCTGTCAAAACACTATTTTCCTTTTCTCCTTGGACATCTAGTGAAGCTAGCTTTGTATCTTTTTGACCTTGTGATAGTGAAGGTCCAATAGGAGATGTAACAAACTTGTTGCTTGTAGATGACATTTCTCCAATTATGATGACAGCTTTAGCTTTTGCCTCCTTTTCTGCATTTGTCCTAGGAGTCATCTTAGTTCTTTTCATGTAACTAATTCTGAAATCCTTGGCCTCACTACCTGTTGTTGATGATGATCCCTCCTCTCTCTATCTTTTACTTGTTTTCTCTTGAGGAGTGGGGGGTCTATAAATTCGAAGTTGAAAACAATTGCTCTTCAGCTTCGTGTAATGTATTCTCTGCCCATTCTGACTGGTTCACATATTTCTCTATCTCAGGCCTTGGGGTATGGATATATGGAATAGTTTTGTTTTCTACTCTCAGCTTAGAAATGATACCCCAAGGGTCATAAGACCATGTGAAACTGAGGCTGAATTTCATCTCTTTAAGGATTTTATCTACTTCTTCTTCTACTGACCTGGTGTTGCATATGAAAGGGCCCACCTGTGTCTTTATCTGAAACTGAGACTTCTTCTTTGCCACCACAAAGTGAATATCATCTAAATTTAGCATTTGTCTGATATATTCAAGGTCAAAAATACTCATGGGGAGCTATTTTGGGAGCTTGTATGGTGTTAACTTGCATTCATAAACTCTGGTTTCTGTGTAATTCTAGTATAAATACCAGTCTCCAGTCTTGGCCTGATCTGTCAAATCTAGAATCCTCTTGATGTCTTCACTCATTCTGGGTTGTGCTGAGTTGTTTATGATATTCATAGTTGGGTGAACAAACTCTTTAATGAACTGTTTATAGGATAATTCTTGTTGCTATTTCATCACTAAAGATGTCCAAAATACAATTGACTGTTGGTTTCCCTCTTCATCTAGCTTCTGCATGGTAAAGCTGAACCTGTCTACTTGATAATACAAAAACATATAAATCAAAATTGAAGTGTACCTAAACACTTGTTCTATTGGAAATTTAAGAAACTGCTCATGGATGTTATCAGCCTGGAATTGACTAAAATTAAACAAAATAGATGGTTTGCTATCTGTGGAAAAGATGGAAAGGAAACCTAAAATGGGTTCATCTACCCACTGATCAGAATAATAACCCAGAATGTATGAAATTATGGTTATGGTCTGTTTAGCTTGATCAGGGAAGATTGATGAAGGGTATGGAGGATTCTTCTTTGGCAATTGGGCATTTTCTGGTAGGAAGATATCAAAAATTTGGCTCTTCTGGCAAAATCAAGCTTCTGATAGAATTTTGTGAGGGCTTCTAAGTAAAATGGTGCATTGTTTTCCACAGGGGGAGCTAACATCATCTAGTTTACAGATTGGGCAGTGATTGAAAAAAGGATTTCACCAGATGGGGTTATAACTGCTCTTTGGTTGGGAACATAGCAGGCTTGGCATTTCCTATGAATTCGGGGGCGTGGAAGGTGAGAGGGAAAATATAGTGAGGAAAATTGGACTCCCAGAGTCCAATTTCATATGTTTTATTGGCATGTTTATCCTCAAGCCAACAATAAAGTTCTAACAAATCACAATCACATTGTGTCTCAATGATCATGTAATCCCTATCCGCTAATGGAATGTGGTCTAAGTCTATAGATGGAGGGACTAATGGATTTACAGGATCCTCCTGGTTCTTCTTCTTTAGAGGCATAGTTTATTAGTAAATGACAAATATGAATTTGGGAATAGATTGTTTACTAGGGAAAGAATGGCAGGTCATGATCTAGCTCGGAAAATTGATCTAGCTCAGAAAATTTCTTGAAACTGGGTCGCTTCGCATAGAAAACTTGTTAATTTCATAGAATAAACATGTGAAAGGGATAATGAAGATCAATTCATGGTTTTTAAAGAGGGGAGGGGCATGTTCCGTTGGAGGATTGGCGTAGGACCGTTAAATTGAAACGGTTAGAGGGAAAACGTTAAATGGTTAATAGTAATTTGCCAGGAAAGGTTTTAATTGGGGCAACGGCTAGGATATGTGGTGGGATAGGAGTGGTGGAGGTGTCAGGTAGGGATAACGGTAAAGGGACGAGGGGGGAAGTGGTTTTCAGAGGGGGTAGGGAGCGATAGGTGCTATAGGCTGGTGGGGGATGCAAAATGCAGAGAGGAGGCCACGTGTTGATGGGTATTGGTGGATAATACCGTTCTTTGGACCCCCCCCCCCCCCCCCCCCCCCCGACGATTAAAGCTAGGAAAGAGAGGTGGGGGCGAAAACAAATAGTCACCATCAATCGAAAACACTAGAGAACCTTCGTTGCTTTTAATTGCGGCCCTTTTAACATATACGAAAAAAAATGTTTTTTGTCCCGATGCACCTTTTTATATTTGCTTGAAACTTGGGGTGATACTTTGGATAGAAAAATTTCTTGAATATACATTATCCCTTTGTGCCTTTTTCCTTTTACAATATCACTAGGACTTAGGATAAAAGGGAAACATAAATATTCTGGAAACCAAACTATTTCTATCTACCCTTTTAACTTGATTGCTTTTCTAAACTAACATTTTTTATTTCTTTTAAAGGGGTGCATTTAGTTTAGCAAACCCATAATTTTTTCTTTCATGGAAAACCAAAAAACTACTTAAATCCTATCACTTATTTCTCCTATTGATTCAGATTAAACATTTGAACCAATGTCATTTTCTACCTAATTACTGATTTACAAAGGTTAAATTGTTTGGCAAATCTTTATTCTCTAATCTAATTTACAAAATTTCAAATGTGTTTAATCATGATTATACTGTATGATTAAACAAATAACTAGTCATTGTTCCATTTTAAACAAGTCGCACACAACCTTTTTTTATCAATCAGGAAGAAAACTATCTATCAATAGTGGCATTTGAATTTGCAACACTTTCAGTATTATTTTCTTTTTGTTTTTTTTCTTTGGTGGGGTTCTATCTTTATTTATTTCCTTTTTCTCTGTTTATACCCTCTTTTCATTTTTACTCTATTTTTCTTTTGGAAATCATTTGCAGACTGACAATTATTCAATATGAGATTTCTGAGATAAAATACTCAATCACCTTGAGATCCTATAATTTATAGGACCCTAATAATGGCTCCAGCTGGGGATGGCACTCTCCATGTGAGGTGCCAAGAACATTGGATCCATAGCCTTGAGTGTTCCATTTCAGCAATATCTACACCTGATTTCTTTTGTTATTGGAGTAATTACAGTAACATATCAATCGAAGCTTAGGGCCTTCCCTGTGGGCTTCAACTTCTGTCAATAGGTTACCCAATCAAAATAATAAATACAATGATATTTACAATGGTTTCATGTAAGAAAAACCTCTATTGCTAAGAGAAATAATGCTTCACCATTCTGACATTCACAGGTCCACCAAGCATTTCTGCTCCATCGGGGTGTTTGAGAAAAAATGCATTATGTCCTCTGAAAGCATCAATGATATAAGGTCCTATCCACACAGTGTCAAATTTCCCATGTTTTCCTTTGTCCTCTCTTCTGGAATCCCATTTTAGAATGTTGTCCCCCAAATTGAAATCATCTGCTTTAGTTCTTCTATCAAAAATATTTTTGATATTCTCCTAGATTACTTAAGTCTTATTATATACTTCTTCCATGGATTGCTACAATTGAATAGTCTGATTAATCCTATGATTAATCCTCTTCTGCATGTCATTAGGCTCAACCTGCAATTTCTGAATTATTTTCATAACTGGAACTCCTAAAGAAGATGGAAAAATAACATCCATTCCATAAACCAATTAGTATGGTGACATGCCAATTGATTTCTTTGTTGTGAGTCTATCAGACCAAAGTGCATTTATTAACTTGTTGTGCCATGACTTTTTGTTATCTTCTAGCAGCTTTTTAATAATGTTGACCAGACTCTTATTTGAGGATTCAACTAACCCATTGCCCTGTGGGTAATAAGCAATTGAATGTCCCAAAGTAATATGATACTTGTTGCAGAAATCTATCATTTTCTTGGATTTGAAAGATACAACATTATTTGTAATGATCTTGTTGGGACAGCCAAATCTAGACAAGATATTGGTTTCCAGAAAGTTGATAATAACAACATCAGTAGCCAATCGGGAAGGTGCAGCCTCAATCCATTTAGTGAAGTAATCGATAGTTGTGAGGATCCATTTGTGTTGGGCAGAGGATGGTGGGTGGATTTCTCCAATGAAATCCAATCCCCATTGTTGGAAAGGACTTTCAACAGATATGGGTTTTAAAGGCAGAGGCAATAGTTTTCTTTTCCCTCAAATATTTGGCATTTGTGGCAAGAAGTTACTTTCTTATGGACATCAGGGAAAAGGCTAGGCCAGTAGAAACCATCTCTAAGGATCTTGTTAGCAATGGTTTTCCATTATAGATGTCCATTGCAATCACCTTCATGGAATTTCTACATGGTTCTTTTTGCATCATCCTTCAATAGACACTTTAGTAAAATACCACCAGCATATTTCCAATATAAAACATTATCTATGATGCAAAATTTCACTGCTTTTAATTTTAGAAATCTAGCCTTTGTCTTAGTTAAACCAAGAGGAGCATTTAAATTGAATAAAACTAAAATGAGTTCTACATACTAGGGTGAGGTTATAAAAGCCTCATCTAATTGTGGAGTCGCCTGCTCCTCTTGATCATCTAATGCAGCTATAAAGTTGATATCCAATGCATTAAAGTTAGACTCAACCATCAATTTGGTTAATCCTTGGCCTTTGATAAACTTGGTGGGTTTGATTTCTATGTCATACTCAAGAATTATGGCAATCCATTTGCCTCTTTTACCATATGGTCTATTTTGGGTTAAAATATCCTTAACCACAACATTTAGTACATAAGAAATCATGTGAGAATGGGGGATATACACCCTGAAATCTTTGATTGCTTTTATTAATGCAAAGGCTTGTTTTTCCATTATGTTGTATTTTAATGCAACAGCCCTTAAAGCCTTGCTGAAGAAAGCAATGGGTTGTTCAAATCCACCATTGTTTTTCTGTAAAAGGATAGTTGCAACAGTGTGTTCATATGCAAATGAAAAGATTATAAAATCTTTGGTGAAATCTGGATTGATAGGACTGGTGCTTTTGTCAATACTTGTTTAACTTGATCAAATGATTCCCTCGATTCAATGTTCCATCTTATTTTTGAATCTCTTTTCAGCATAATTGTTATGTTTTTGAGGAGTTCTGCAAGGTTGGGGATGAATCTCTGGAATTTTATTCTACCAATAAATTATTGAAGTTCCTTAATGTTTCTAGGATAGTTGATTTTCAAAATGGATTCAATCCTTTTGGGATCAATTCTAATACCTTCCTTAGAGATTATATGACCTATAAGTTTTCCCTCTTCAATGCCAAAAAGTGTTTTCTTAGGATTTAGTGAAATTCCAAACCTTCTGCATTTCCCAAATACTTTTCTTAGATGTAACAAATGTTCTTCATCAGACTTGGAATAAACAATAATATCATCTAGATAGATCACAATAAACCTACCAATTTCATCAGCAAAGGCAATATCCATTGCTCTTTGAAATGTGGCTCCAACATTCATTAGCCCAAAAGGCATCTTCACATACATGAAGGTACCCCATGGAGTAGTGAAAGTTGTTTTATCTTGATCATCAGGGTGGACTAAAACCTTATTGTAGCCTGAGAAACCGTCTAATAAAGAAATCCTAGAAGATTGTACTACCTTTTGTAAGATGTGATCCATTTTTGGCAAAGGGTAGTTTTCCTTTAGGGAAACTTTAATAAGGTTTCTAAAATCTATGCATAATCTGATTTCACCTGTTTTCTTCCTAGTTGGTACTATATTGGAAACCCATTTAGAGTACCTAAGAGGAACTATGATTTTAGCATCATACATTCTTTTAATTTCTTTCTCAATTAAAGGCATCAGTATTGGATTTATTCTTCAAAGTTTTTGTTTAAATGGTTTCTAATCCTCTTTAATTGGAGTTTTATGTTGTATAATCTCAGTATCATAAGTATTTAGATCTTCATAGCTCCAGGCAAAAACATCAATGAATTCTTTGAATAAAGCAATGTATTTTTGTTTTTCAGCAGTTGGCAGTGATTTGGACAATTTTATCATTTTAGGATTTTCTTCACCACCTATGTCGCACTCTTCTACTTCTGCCTGTGTGGGCTCAATCTTAGGCTTCTTAGCTACATTATTGAAATCAAATAATTCTTCCAAAACCTCTCGGTAAAACATTATCCTTTAACTAAAGTGTCTCAAACTCTTCTTTCTCTAGATCTATCTCAAGCAATTTTAATTTATTTACAACATTATTTAAATGTATATTTACATCTGAGTTATCTAACTACTTTTCTACATTAGAATGTACAACTATTTGATTTTCTAATTCACACTCTAAGTCTATACTATCTTCTCCATTTTCATCCTTAGACTATACAAAGTTTTCAATTTGTTTATCATTGCCAAAAACTTCCCAATACCTCATATTGTCTGGTACAACTGGTCGATGTTTCACTTCAATTGTATATTGTCAATTAGGGTAAGGCATTTTACAAGAGCTAGTTGAAAAAGCCAGACTATTTGCAAGGATATTTTGATTTCTAAGGATTACAGAAAGGTTCATATTCCACAAAACTCTCTAGAAAACTGAGCACAACATTTATGTATGCTCTCAATCTAGGGTGTTTGGCCGAATACTCTCCTTTAATTTGTTTTATGATTAACTCAGAATCCCCTTGAATGGAGATTCTCTTGGCACCCAATTTTTTAAACAATTGCAATCCTATTATAAGTGCTTCACACTCAGCTATATTATTTGTACATTGAAAATTGAGCTTGTATGAATAACCTTCAACATGATTGGTTCCTGTGTTTGCAACCCACACTCATGCTCTAGAACCTTCTTTGCTACAAGAGCCATCAAAGTTCATGTTCCAAAGAGGTTCATTAAGAGTGTTTTGTTCTACTACTTGTGTTTGGTCTGCATCCATTTTACAAATATTAATTTCTGCTTTGGTATCCTGAGTGTTGATGTCTCCATCATTATAAAGAATGAAAGAATCTAAATCTGAGTGAATAGAGTAAAGAGGATAGTTGTGAGGCTTATCCTGACTACTCACCATGAGTTTCATCAAAGTTTCCCTATATAATCTTCTTTGCTGACCAAACACTGGTATGGTGGAAAAGGTCATATCCATTTGTAGGGTACCTTGTAACTTTGCTCCCCATGAGCGTTACAACAACATGCCATACTTAGGGCGTATATATACAACCACTATGTCCATTACCAGACTTTTGGCCAAGATTTGAGCTAAAGTAACGCACGGGTCTTTGATGAGACCTAGGCATCTTACTTTGTTGGAATCAAAGGAATATAAATCTTTATAAGGTCTAGTAATGTCAAGTCCTAGCTTTTCCATAGCAGCGTTAGGTATTAAATTATGCGAAGCACCTGAATCTAACATAGCATATGGAGGGGTACCCTAGAATTAAGTTTTTTTTCTGAAGATAGCGGAGCTCCGAGAATGAACCCTAGCCTTGCCGCCTCCCTTCCTTCGGCCGCTGTCTGGTCTCTGAATGTCCCTGCTGCGAATGGTTTCGAGAGCTTCAGTCTTGGATTTATGGTTTTTCCCCTCTCAGCTGATACACAGGATCTTCTTTTGAAGGCAAATACTCCTCCCACTCTCCTCTGCTTTGCTGTGGATTTGGGATAGCAAAACTTCAGCCCCCTGCCTCCTCTTCGTGCTTCTGCTGCCCTCTTCAGAACGTTGGTGCAGCGGCTAAGGAAGCTCAAGCAGAACTCCTCGTTGCTATTCCTCTGGCGGTGGTTTTCCGGAAGACACCGTTAGCTCTGGTAAGCTGGTTGCCACTTTTGGCACCTCCTTCGAACCCTCAGAACTGCAAATCTTATACTTTTTTCCTTCAGAAACCCCTCAGATCCCTGGATCTGCCCAGACCACGCTTCTGGAAGCCATTTAAGGCGGAATTTCTGAACGGAATTATTAACAGGTGGTCTCTCTTGTCGTCTCTGCTCAGGACCCTGTGGCATATCCAGGAAACGAAAATCACTCCAAGCGCTTGCCTCCGCTCTTCACAGATCTGCAGAGGAAAGAGGCACTCTGATTTTTCTTCCTCGTTCCAGGTACAAATCAAGCTCATTACAGGAAAAACCTTGCTACAATGGGTAAGCTCAATGGATCTAGTGCAGAATCTCAAGCATATCCTGAATATCAAACTTGGGATTCCTGCTGCAGCTCAACGGCTTCTCCATGAAGGTAAACAACTTGAGGATCTTCATCCTCTTTCTTTTTACTGCATTAAGAGAGATGCCTCCATTTTTTTAACCCTTCGTTTGAGAGGAGGAGCAGCTGGAGAGTCATCCTCAGCTAGGGCATTCTCATATAGAGATGCAGTCCGTGCACAGAAACCTGAAAAAAAAAAAAAACAGTCCCACCAGCTCAGGCTCCCAAACCTTTTCTGGTGGACAAACTAGAGGAAGTCCCCACTATTGAAATAATGCATCCTTCATTGGATGAGCAAGCCCAAAAGTTTGCAGAGCATGCCATTATCTGCAGATTTAATGGGCTTTGGCCACGTACAGCAGATCTCTACCAATGGATCCACTCTAACTGGACCAACAATTGCAAGGTTCTGTTATGCTCAAAGGGCTTCTTCATTGTAGTGTTCGCCTTCAAAGAGGACTACCAAAAAGCCCTTACTGCAGGACCATGGTTCTGGGGCTCAGCTGGTTTATTTCTTACCCCCTGGTTCCCAGATTTCGATCCAGCTACAGCAGTCATAACCAAGCTCCCCATCTGGGTCAGACTCCCCAACCTCCCAGCGCATCTATGGCATTTCGTTGTTTTCCAAGGGATTGGCAACGCTCTAGGTCGCCTCCTCGACACAGACATTTCAAGAGGGGAAAAGGGAATCTACACCTTTGCCAGAATCTGTGTAGAAATAGACATGAGCAAAGGTCTCCCGGACCAGATCAATCTCAAAATTGGAGACTTTCATTGGACTCAGGCCCTGGACTACGAGAACACAGCCTTTCGCTGCCGAAACTGCCATCATACAGGGCACCTTCAAAACTCCTGTCCCACGATGCTGATACAAAAGAAGAAGGCCAATCCTAAGCAGAAATCCAAGAGCTGGAAGCCTCATACCCCTCCCCCCATGGATGATTTTGATTTCAGCACGGATGATGAGGAAGAAACGGCAGAAGACATGGAAGCAAAGCCAGCACAGGACCCGCCCTCGACTGAGCCTGTGGACCTATCTATTCAGCCAATCTCACAGAAAAGGAATCATGAATCCTCTCCATTAGATTCAGACAAGGAAATATCTCCGTCCCCCCAGCTCAGCTTGCAAATCTTGCCAGACCAGCAATGCTCTCCTGAATGGGTCAAAGTTGGTAAAAAGAAAGGGAAAAAATGTCGATTAGTTGATTCCATCCATGTTGGGTAGAATCCTCTGCTCTACTCTTCTTCTATGCTCCTCTTGTTTCTTCATGTTTAGCTCCCTTCTCTTCTTTCTCTTCTAGGGGCCGAGGTGGATAGATTATACTTTCTGGCTGCCCTTATTCCTGCTTTTTTGGCTGTAATATCTCATTGTACTATATTCTCCCTTAATAGATTTAACTTTTACTGAGAAAAAAAAAAAACATAGCATATGGAGGATCTTATCATGAATATTTAGGCTAACATAGAATGGACGAACACCTCCTTCCTCAGGTTTGCCTTGAACTTTTGGCCCAAATAAGAGTTCAGGCTAGTCATCATTCAAATTAACAGAGTCTGCATTTTCCCCTATGTTTAGAGCTTTCATCACTTGAGGTCTGTATATATTTTTGTTCATTAACTCTGTTAAGGAAATGGAAATTTTTAGTTTTTCTAATTCGTTTTCAATGTTGAATGATGTTCGAATCTTAATTAGGTTGGGAAAATTAGATTGATCAGCAATTTCTTTTGATATAGGTTCTTTTTGTTGACTTGTGGTTGGGATATCAGTTTTAGTAGTCCTAGAAGCACTATCACCTATCTTCTTGGCAAGAGTTTCTGCTTTCCTTTTGCCACAATTATCAACAATTTTCTTAGGAGAATTGTATGTGGTTTTCCTAGCATTGGTGTCAGAGGATTTCTTAACAGGATTCTTAGAGTTCTTGTGGTCAAGAGTGTCTAAAGTCTTTTTACTCCTAAGGTTATACTACCTATGGACTTCCATAATGGCATTCTCAAAACCTTGTTTATATTCATCTAATTCCTCAGAGTCATGTTCGGTTTGAGTTAAGAGGAAAAGTTCTTAATCCTCTTGAGTAAGACAAACAGTTTCATCATTATTTATTACCATAATATTTATTTGATTGTCATCTAAATCTTCAATTACATTACCCTCATCATCAATATAGTTTTCCTGAAAAGGAGGTTGGATTTGCTAGTCTAGACCCTTTTGTTCTCGTTGTTTGATCTGGGGGATATTCCTTCTAAGTTTGGGTTCCTATTTTGAGGAGTAGTTTGATTTTCTCTCATTTGAGCTTGATCATTTATGCTTACTCTTTGCATCATCTTTTCCATTGTCCTAACTAGATTACCAATTTTGTGATCAGAGGTACAAGTGGAAGACTCTTCTTTAATGGTAACGTTGCGTTCAGATTTTAGTTTGGCCTTCTTGGCTAATATATTAGCTTCAAATTTTATAGCATTGGCTTGCATTTCTTCTAAAGTAGCTGGGTCTCTCTCTCTAATTTGATACTCCTTGTCTACATCAAAACCATCCGAAAAATTGATTAAAGCTGGGCTAAGGGAGGGAGGACAAGACCCGCCGGCAAGAAGTCAATGGGGACCTTCTCAAACCAACACGAGTAAAGGACCAATATAACTGATGTGATGTAAGACATGACACTGACAACCGGGATGGCCGACTGAAAAATGAGTCAAGAGACACCGCAGAGAGGCCGACTCAGGCTAACTTCCCTTGAACAAAAGCACGACTCAATGTGACTATGGAAGCATATGATGAATCTGTATAAGTTCGTCATGCAGGAGGCACGAACGAACCCTCCATATGATTGGAAGAGATAACCAATCGGGGGAGAACTGACTCAAAAACAAGGTTAAGGCTTACCTAAGTCAAACTAAATCCCACCCAAGCGGAGGAGACTTTGTTTTGAGTACTTTTTTCAAGGGCGACACGACTGACTCTAGCTGCCAATAATAGATGGAAATACTGTCCCGTTCCCGCTCTTTTTGGAATATTTAAATTCTTTTTCTTTTTCTGTTAAGCACGAAAAAGAATAAAAGAATTATATGGTATAGTGGAAATAACAAGTGTCGATGAAACAGATGATCTAGTTCCTGGGAGTGGAACATTCCTATGCTCAATGCAGGGAGGCGAAAACTGGTCAGTGACACTCAAAGGTGTGTTCCTTCCACGGGTCAAGGTGTGTCAAGTTGCAAAAGTCAAAGGTATGCAAGGTTGATTTTGCAGATGTCATGGTCAAAAGTTGGCTTAAAAACGAGTCCAAGTGAAGCCGGCTCTAGGCCAAAAGGTGCAAGTGGTCAAGATGCAATGCAGTAGTACAACTCAACAAAAAGGAGCCTCTAGGGTATAAGGCCAAAACAAAGCGAAGAAGCTAAGAGGAATGAGTATTCAACGCATAAGTCATGGCGGGACTACAGAGGACTCCCGATCCTACTCAAATTGAAGCAGCATGGGCAACAAATGTCAGTGAGGTGCTAACTACGATGCCCATGTAAAGGATGGCTCTACCATCGTGTCATGATTTAAAAAATCGGCGAGTGAAGATGGCTTACGAACAATAACACGATGGGATCGACCCTATGGAATATGTATCGACAGATGGAGGCTAGTGTGCATAATGCAACGGAAAAATGATGTCCCTAACCTATATGCCAGTGAAGAAACGATACCTGCCATGACGGGTCAACAGTCATGGAACCGTCTCGAAAAAGTCGGAAATGTCCAAAATGTCTTGAAAAGCAAACCATTCTCGACAATCCAAGCTCCCAAGTTAAAAGTCACATGAAACCAAACAAAATGAAATTTTGAAAAAATTTTACATTTTCAAAACTTATAAAAAGGATTTTGGACTCACCATTGTTACCGTTTGAGTTGGAGAGCAAATATTTGAAGCAAAAGGAGCAAATTTCTCGTACGCCAAATTCGACTGTTCAAATTCTTCAAAATCTTCCAGGTAACCCTTACACTTAGATTGCAATTCATTGTGACTAGTTTTAAGATTTTCTATTGATGTTTCATCATTGAATTATTGTTCAAAATTTCGCCGCGGTGTATACGCGGGTTGATAATATGAAACCCGCGTACACGCGGGCCCTATATGTCACTGTGTATACAGTAACCCGCGTATACGCCGTGAGCTAATTTTAATAAAAACTAACGGTTGAAACTTCAATTTCTTCTCAGGATGCCGATCACATGGCATGAAAGGGAACATGCAGCGGTTGATAATGAAGTTATGAATGATCCTCAAGCCTTGGATGCTTTACGAGGATGTGGTTTACTCAAATTTTTCAAACTGCCGAACATGAAAGCCAATGTGCGACTGCTTGAAATGCTCATTGATTATTGGGATGTCGACGAGGAAGCCTTCATGATTGATCAGATGCCACTCAGAGTGGAAGTGGAGGACATATATTTTATCACGGGCCTTTCCCAAAGGGGAGAGGTAGTACAGTCCCGGTGCAGGACATAGAGTAGCCGCACCATAGAGGACTATGTACAGATATACTGCCCAGGACATCCCAAGAAAGTTGGGAGCCAGATCTCCATTGCACACGTGGAGAGTTTATCACTAAGGATCATCCTATTCACCATAGCTCGAGTGAATGGATCATCCTCACTGCATCAGGCATCACGGCTCAACATGAGCGTGGCAGTGGATTGTCTCACTATAGTGTTTGACTGGCGTACTCCTCTTCTGGCCAGTATGAAGAGCCAGCTCACTTCCATTAAGAGGGGGCAGACCAAAAACTTCGGCTACGGGACTATCTTGTGCACCTTTTTCTTCGAGAGGATTCCCACACTCCGTGCCAGGGTAGCAGTTTCCATCAACGCCCCACGCGATCCACGCATGGGCCGGTGGGTTGATCTGATGAAACGTCTGGGGGTGGGGAGGTTCCTAGGACTCCATTCGACGATGATTTCTTCACCTGGTGGGATCAGAAAATCATCGCCGTAGACGACTACCCCTATGCCGGGCTGGATTTCCGAGGAGATCCTGACCTAGCATTACCGCCAGACTCAGTGTGGGGTGAGATTGGTAAGAATTTTTTGATTTTATGATTTTTTTGGATTTTTCAAATATAATGATGCATTTTGGAAAATATTTTTTGATGAGATTCAAATGACTAATATGATGATCATGATCCAGACATTGGGCCTGTATGACCAGATGGACTCCCACGACACAGACGACGCGGCCGAGGAGCCGAAGAGGCGGCTGCTGAGACGGAACGGAATCTACACAACGTCCAGCGACACCTGATGAGACTAAGCTGTCGAGTACAGATGGCTGCTATAGAGGACCTTCCGGAGGATATGCAGCGTCATGTGGTTGGGATGCCACGTGACTGGGTTCGCACTTTTCGGCGTGTAGCCAATGTGATAGTTACCTACTTGGCCGGTCATCTTGAGCCGGGGCATTAGATATGCCAGATATGATTATGGGAATTTGAATCCCAATTTTGTATATTTTTTGGACTACATATGTACACTCAAGATACTTTTATGATGATATATATCTATATACAATTTGAATTTTTGATGCTTTGATTTTATGATGAATTATTGATGTGCCAGCCTAATGCTTGATTAGCGATAGAATCAGCTAACTAATTATGAGATCTTGGAATGTGCAAATAATTAATATAAACAAATGATATTTGCAACAACCTCACTCTTAAATATTGGCGATATAAACATGGATCCCTTACCCGATAAATCTTATTTGATTAAGATACTATCAATTGAGAATCGAGATACACTACCAACGAGTCGATCCCATAAGAGATTGCCTCGGATAGTAAATTAATAACGGTAGTATACTCGGCCATATTATTCGAAGCAGGACCAATGCATATGCCTCTTGATACCATCAATTGACCAGTTGGATAATAAAGTACCCAAGCTGCGGAAGCGAGATTCTGAGTGTGCCGACTAGCACCATCGGCGAACCCAAAATAGACCAAATCATCCATCAACACCTGCAACAGCAGACCAAAAAGTGTTGGCATCACAAAACGCTCGATGATATATGTACAAATATACATAATATACTAAGAAGCCATTGCCTAACTTCTACTTAAGCAAAGTACTTCTTTAGGTAGAGCCCGTTACGGGGCTCCGCCAACTTGTTTCCCTCAAAATCGATTAACTCATACGACCCTTTTTCTAGAACTCGTTCAATAATGAAAGGACCATACCACATAGGCTCAAACTTGCCTGCCCCCAAGG
Source organism: Pinus taeda (assembly GCA_000404065.3). NCBI lineage: Eukaryota > Viridiplantae > Streptophyta > Pinopsida > Pinales > Pinaceae > Pinus > Pinus taeda. Next base: position 110,517 of record APFE031608140.1, read on the forward strand.
CATCTTTATCTTGGTCATAGACCAAGACAAGGTCGCCTTCAGAAAAGACTCGAGGACGGACTGATTTATCATACTGCATTTTTACCCTTTTTTTATGAGCCTCATTCATCGTGGCGGCATCTCGATGCTGCTCATCGAAATGTTCTAGGTGAATGAGGCGCTCTTCGAGACTCGAAGTCTCTGGAAGGAGCTCTACAGCTAACTTGAGAGATGGAATTTCACATTCGATCGGAAAGATAGATTCCATCCCGTAAACTAACTGAAAAGGTGTAAAACCAGTAGCAGTCTTTACGGAGGTCCGGTATGCCCAAAGAGCCGAATACAACATAACGTGCCAATCGAACCGATTTTTGTCGATTGTCCGTTGGAGTATCGTCTTAAGAGTTTTATTGGCTGCCTCGACCTGTCCATTGGCCTGAGGATAATAAGGAGACGAAAGCTCTTGACGGAAACCTAATTTAAGAGCCAATTCAGACATGAGTTGATTCTGGAAGTGACCGCCATGATCAGTGAAAATCTCTCTCGGGACACCAAATCTTGAGATAACCTGATTGAAGAGAAACAAAGTTTCCGTGTCACTATCATTTTTATAAGTGGGCATGGCTTCGGCCCACTTCGTAAAGTAGTCTACAACCACAATAATGTACTTGTGATTCACTGCTAAAGGCGGATTACAAGTTGTAAAATCAATACCCCACTTAGTAAAAGGACTGACTGTGACAACGAGAAAAAGAGGAGCTGGATGAGCACGCATATTTCGAGTAAAGATCTGAAAAGGGTGGCAACATTTGACCACTTCCACACAGTCTTTAAAAAGTGAAGGCCAAAAATAGCCCGCCCGTAAGATGCGTTGGGCTGTAGCAAGCCCTGATAGATGACCACCACAAGCTCCACTGTGGAAATCATTAAGCACAGACTCTGCTTCCTCCAAGGTTAAACAACGCCGAAGGATTGAATCAACCCCTCGACGGTATAAGGTATCACCAATGATAACATAGTTCTTAGCCAGGTGACGTAATTTATGACGTTCATCCTTGGAAAAAGTGGAGGGAAACTTTGAAGTCTGGAGGTAGACAATGATATCTCCATACCAAGGGTTGAGTGAAGAGATGAGGAATAAATGTTCGTTGGGAAAAATTTCCTTATAAATAGTATCCTCTCCACAAGGCAGCTCAAAAATTAGCTCAGCGAAAACCATGAATTTCTTAGACTTGGCTGACAAGAACTCCAGATCGAATTCTTGTAAGATGACTATCCATCTATTATATTTCCCCCCAATCACTCGCCTACTGAGGACAAATTGAAATGGATTGACTGCTGCTAAGATAAAAGTTTTGCGTAGCAAGATGTAATGATGGAGCCGCTGGATAACATGGACGACTACCAAGGCCAACTTCTCAACCGGAGAATAGTGAAGTTCAAGACCTATTAAGCCTCGGATGAAATAATAAATCACGTGCTCGGTGAGAGCATCGTCCTCCTGAACCAGAACCATACAATGGTTGATTCTGCTGCCGCGAGATATAAAAGGAAGTCTCTACCATAATCCGGTGGACTCGAAAGCGGGGTAGAGACTAATGTTTTTTTCAAAGCATCAAATGATCGTTGCGCAAAGTCATCCCATGCAAATGGAACTCCTTTTCGTAACAATCGCATGAACCCTTTAGTGATCTCGGCATAGTTTGCTATAAACCACCTTAAGAAATTAGCCTTCCCTTGAAGGCTCTGAAGTTGACGAATTGAAGACGGGGGAGGCAACCGAACTATTGCCTCAACCTTGAAGGGATCAACCCGAATCCCTTCATTTGACACAATGAACCCTAACAACCGACCGGATGTAACCGCAAAAACGCACTTGTTGGGATTCAACCGGATTTTATAAAAACAACATCGCTCAAAGACCATTTGAAGGTGGCTAGGGTGATCAGTTCTCTTTCGAGAACGAGCAGCGAGATCATCTAAGTACGCTTCGATGACATGCTTGATGTCGTGGAAATCATATGACATGGCCCGCTGAAAGGTAGCTCCAGTATTTTTAAGACCAAAAGGCATCTTTCTATATGCAAAGGTACCCTAGGGACATATAAAGGCTGTCTTATGCTGGTCTTCAGGACGGATAGAAATTTGATTATAACCAGAGAATCCATCCATGAAGGAAAAAATCTCATTACCCGCACACTCGTCGATAATCTGATCGATAAATGGCGTGGGGTAATTATCTTCGGGACAAGCCTTGTTTAGGTCCCTAAAATCGATGCATACTCAGATTTTTCCTTGCTTTTTATCTACCGGGACTGGGTTAGAAACCCAATCAGTAAGAGGAACATGGTATATGAAACCTGCCTTTAGCAGCTTCTCCACTTCCGCTTTGATAGCTGCCGCTTTCCTAGGGTTGACTGGCCGAAGCCTTTGACAGACTGGTTTGGCGTTTTCGTACGTCTTGATCTCATGTTGAACTATAGATGGTTCAATTCCAGGCATTTCCTCATAAGACCAAGCAAATACATCCCGAAATTCTTTGAACAGGTCGGTGTAAGTTTGAATTTCTTCAGGGGAACACTCAATTCCGATGAAGAGATTCTCGATCGTGTTAGGGTCCCTAGAGATGTTTATAGGTGTTGTTTTTGAAATCACCGACATATTACCTTTGGCACGAACGTGTGTTGGAGCCAAAGGGTTTGACACCGTACAAACATCGCTAGAATAGAGCTCAGAGAATCTAAATTCTACCTCCTGCAATGGAGGAAGAAAGTATGAATGATGGTGTAAATCTTCCCAAGGTCGATCTATACCCATCATTGCTTCAAGAATTGCTTCTTCCGAAGGTAAAACTGAATCCAAGCAATCCAAAGAAGAGGTAGGATCAAGGCTCCAAGCGGGGGCCACATCGCCATCTAACTCCTCTTCAGAAAAAGGAGTAGAATGGTCATCTGCAGAGTTCATATAGACTGATATCTAAGCTCAGCTGTAGATATAGGAAATTCCATTCCATTCTCTTGTCCTTCCACTAATGTGGTCGTAGGTGAAGGCAAGGTCCAGGGGTCTGAAAAATAACGAGTTCGAAAGAACCCATCTTGAGAAAAATCCCTAGATGACGAAATGGAATTGATTTTAGCGATAGGAGAGGGAAACTCAAAAGTACCCATTAACGAGGAATACATCCCTACTCCTAGATTCTCAGTAGGTGGACGAGGGTTATCCACTAAAGGAACAGTAGAGTCGGAAGTTGCTTGAGGATCAACTAGACAATAATCAAATTGATCAACCTTTACGATTTTCCCCTCATGAGGAAAGAAAATGACACGAAATAGAGTCGAAACAACAACGTCCATTTCGTATACCCAGTTTCTTCCTAGGAGGAGATTATAATCTAGGTTAACATCTATGACTTCTACTTCAATATTAACAACCTTCCCCCCAATACATATAGGAAAGGCCAGGATAATCCCATGTGGCTTATGAGAATGGCCATCGAATGCAGTCAAGACGGTAGGTGAAGGAATGGCCGAAGGCGATCCAATAGCCTTCCAACATGACATCGACATGATGCACGTGGAAGCCCCTTCATCAATAACTTTTCGAAAAATTTTAATTTTTCGGTATGTAGACTTTATTTGAAAAGCCATGTGATGAGGGAGTTGCTTTTTGACATTTAACATGTCAAAAGTGAGCACTAAAGAATTAGTTGGATCAACTGCCCCAATCACGGAAAGTAAAGAACTTCTCTGAGCCGGACACGACTCGAGATCCTCTAAAGCGGACATGGCACACAGACTCTGAGCCAGATCCTCCACAATGGAGTAATTCTGGGTGGCCCTAGCATTAGGATTAATCGTCACGCGTTTAGCGGAACCTTTCAATATCCGTGGTATAGTCTCGATAGGGGGTCGCTCGATATGAAGGTCAGTACTTCCGGGAACAGCCTTATCCTTGGAAGTTTCGACTTCACCATAATCATGTGACCGAGTAGCCACATGGACATTAGAACCCATCATGAAAACATTCGATGATTTTTCCCCTTCCTGGTTGCCCCCTGCAAAGGTTCCAGGGTTTGACCTCGCGCTAGCAAGAAGTTGCTGCCCTTGGGGAAAAGGGTTGGTTAACACAGCTTCGGAACTAGAAGTCCCTTGCTTCCCTAACAAGCGCTGAGCATCTTCAATCTTGGGGAAAAGATGAGTTAAACGGTCTCCACCACACAACTTGCATGGAAACTTGATTTTCTTTTTCGACTCATTTCTACCTCCACCAGCATTATTGCCGGATTTGTTGGGATCAGGCTTCCCATCTTGGTTATTTTTCTTACCTCGTCCTTTATTTTTCCCATTGGAATTTTGACTTCCTTTGGGGTTATCAGATTGGACGGCATTAATCGAAGAAGTTTGGGAAGTGGAAGGGTTAGACGATGTGACTTGGTTGTTAGAAGCAGTTTGTAACGACAACTGCTGCAATTGATTCAACAAGTTCACCGTATTTATGTCTGCTGACCCAACGATACCATCCGCGAGGGGACCTGGCTTCATCTTAGCTACATCAAACTTAGACCCAGGAGCATCTGGAAAGTACTTTTGTAGGATCCCAGACTGAGAGTAGATAAATTCTAATTGTTGGGCCATAAAATGGCTTGCTCCTCGGAATAGACCCCCGACATGGAGACATCTTTGGAGATCTCAGGTATGAAAGACTTCAAGAACCACTCGAGATGGTACTCTGGGGGGATTTCGGCTTTAATGAGCCTCTTTCTCCATTTCCATTCCTGAATATGATCAGAAATGTGAGTTTCCCTATCCTGACGAAAAGTGGCCAGTAGTTCGGTTCCGACATCATACCGGACGGGAAACTGAAAATGGTTCAAGAAAATGTTGGCTAAGTCGGAAAATGATGTAAAGCTGCCCCAAGCAACTCTATATACCACTTAGCCGCGTTACTAGTCAAGGTGCGTTGAAATAATCCCAACCTAACTGACTCGTCGATCAGGGAGTTCGATGAGCACCATAAGTGGAACGTGGTTACGTGGTCGCCCGGATCCTCACCACTCTTCCCTTCGAATTTTGGAATATCGGAAGGAAGTTTAGTTGGGAGCGAAGGGCAGGCCGGATTATACTTGATTGGGTCGTTAGTTAACTTAGTGAGGTCTGGCAAGTTCAACGTTGCCAGAAATGGAAGTCTAGGAGGAGCTTGGGGATTCCACCCTGACTGGGCGGCACTCCCGAAGCTCTGAAAAGATTGGCCTAGATTTTGGAAGGCACCAGGCTGCCCGAAGTAACCAGTAGAACCCGCTGAGACAAAAGGAAAGCCATGTGACCCATCAAAACTCAGAGTTTGACCAACTCCGGCCGTATATCCACCATACCCAGCAAAGTTTCCTCCTAAAGGATTGTATGGAGTTGACAACCCCTGATATGGATTCCAAGCCGAAGCTAGGGGAGGAATAATTTGGAATGAACAGACCATGGTATACGGCCTATTCCCATATTGGCCGAAGAGTGGATTCCCAGTTCCGGCACTACTAAGCCCAGGGTTATTCCAACCTTGGAAAGGGTTGCTGCTTTGTCCTACTGAAGAAACAGGCATAGATCCTATCGTAGGGTTGGAATGTGGTATATGACCACTTTCGAATGGAAAACCTTGGAACAAAGCTGACCCACTCATCATGGACGTGGCGGCCCCGAATGGAGCTGAAGGAATGCCCTGTGAATGGGCGCAAAATGGGAAGTACCCAGAACCAAAAGCATTTGTTTGGGAATTTCCACTCATGGATGGAATGGAGGTAGACCCAATAAAAGATGTGCTAGCAAAAGATCTGAATAAAGAGACGGAGGGGATGGAAATAGTTCCACCCCCTTGTACAGATATAGGAGTCTGTACAGTCGTAGCACTTGTAGAAGCCATGCTTTCAGTAGTGGTCATCGAAGGTAAGCGCGTAGTGTAACTTGGACTTGACGGTCTATTCGTCGGAGTCCCAACGTATTGCAATACGTGTGGATGACTGGATGGTAGAGGAGAATTCTGAGCCGCTAACGACTCTGAAAGTTCTTCTACTTCAATATTATCCTCCACTTGTAAGTGAACTTGAGAAAGAACTGGAGTGTTCCTCTCTTGTTCCACGGAAGTACCAGGCCTTGCTTCAATACTAATGCCCCAGAGGGGAGGATCAATCCCCGATGCATCAATTAGAGTGGGACGAAACCCACCGGTATTATTACCTCTGCGCCTTCTCGGAGAAGGCTCTAAACTCGGTGGTGAGAGACCATGAAGTCTTCGAGACCGTCTAGGAGATCGGTCAGCCACTTTGAATTCTTTGATTAAAATCTAACTAAAGACTCAAAAAATTTAAAGCTAGGCCAACTAAGAGCATAGAGCACCCACTATAAAGTCCCTAAAGATACAGCCAGTCAAACAACTTCCAAGTATTTTCTCTCTGGGTGATTAGGACTGGACACCAAAATACGAGAAAGTGAAAAATAAGGGGCCTTCCGAAGATAGTCTGGGATGATGAGGGACCAGGCCTATCAGCGAAGGTATCAGAGGAAGTTACGCTGACCTCCTAACAACAGTCTGCGCCGGTGCAAGCCCCCAAGCTTAGCAAGGGTGCCCTCCAGTAGTGTTGTTGAGAGTGATACAACGTTGACCTCAGGTGCCATGGGATTCCCCTCCGCAGCCACCTATGTAGTTCCCTAGGAGAAGCAACTATGGATACCAACTCGTCACAGAAGCCAGGCGGAATAGTCGTGAGGTAAGTTCGGACAAGTAGGAGAGGGGGTATCTCTCTTCCTTGTCTTCACAGACCGTCGTGCTTAACTCCCAGATCCGAAGCTTTCCTGGTCTTCCTAACACTATTGGATTTTCTCTTGTTATTCAGACTCCTATGTTTGACATTTAAATGGCCTTGGAGAGTTAGCTCTCCACTCACCTAATTCAAGGCCCTAAAATCCTAAAACTTGTTGGTGTATTTAATTTAAAAAAAGTTCTAGTGAATTTTAGTTAGCGCTTGATTTTAAAATGGGATTTTCTTTAAGTCAAGGGATGATGGAAGTGAAACTAGAGGTGTTTTTTTGACGCAAAAGGAATTAATAAAACCTAACTATATGCATGTGCACTTGTCGTTGTTTTTCGGTGAAGAGTAATTTCTACAGGGTTCGAAAGGAAACTTCTAATGAAACAAACTTTTCTTTTCTTTTCTTTAATTCACACTTCACACTCAAAATTTAACAAAACTATGTATGCCTAAAGAGATGCAAATCTATCCTAATGCAACAACTATATGCAAGATTGAAAACAACTCTAAAAAAAATGAAAGTTGCTTTGCTTATCAAATTTTCTTTTGCCACTTACAATATCTAGATGGAATATGAGATGCTACCATTCATTTTGTCGAAACACTAAAAACAAAACTCAAGACAAACGTAAAGCACTTTCATTCACCAAAAGGAAACCAAATGAAAAGCAAGTTCAAGAAAGCAAAACAAAACTTTTCGAAAAGTTCTCTTCAAAGTAGCAACAAAAAAGTCTTTTCAAAAATGCTTTCAACAAGAACTGAAACTTTGCGATTGAAACAATAAGCAAAAAACACTTTTGCAAGTAGACATCATACAATGAATGAAAACTCAACAAAAACAAATGTGTTTAAAGATGTTTTTTGACAATCGAAAGCAGTAAAAGCTTTGGTAACAAAGACCAAAAAGATCAAAAAGACAATTTCATGAAAGCATCAATCAACAACTTTCATGAAACAAAGAAGTAGATGGTCACAAAAAGCGGTTTTGTCAAACAAAAAGTCACCAACAGCAAAATTCAACACAAAGATCGATAACAATCTTTCTGCTCTAATCAATCAGAGCAGCCAAGATTCCAACAAGAAATCTTGCGTGCTTTTAGCAAAAAGACGATGACGCTTGCAAACACAAAACAAGACCAATACTCCTTATAATAAGAGAGAAATCGGAGTAAGGCGCTTGCTGTAAAAAAACAACTGATACTGACCAAAATTACTATTTCAAACCGAATTAAACCACTAGACAAACTTCAGAGACACAAAAATTTATAAATCTTGAAAATTGCAACATATACATGACTGTACTTATGTGCAGATTGCGTGTATACGCGACTGTGCCTGAGGAAACCTGCGTATACGCAGGTTTACTTCAGGAAACAAGCGTACGTCCTCTTCTGTAACTAAGGAAAACAACGTATATGAAAGATTTCAAGAAAAATAAAAAACAAACTCAAGAAACTGGCAAAACTTAGAATTCAAGAACAGACCAGGCAGTAACAGCAAGCCAACAAGCAACTGAGCCCTGATTGGCTTGACAAACACCCAAACTAGGAACAACAAGAGTGTTGTCCCCAGTGGAGTCGCCAATTCTGTTGAGGGATTTTCTCCCCTAAGGCTTTTGGGTGGAGACCCTAGCAGACTGAAAGTTGTCTAAACATAGAAACACACATTCACACAGCCATTATGCTATAATAAGCAAGTTCTAAAGTAAGAAGGGCGTACCTCACGTCCTACGTTCGAGAAGTTCCTCAAGGGTCCAAACCCTTCTTCAAGTCCCTTTCGCTCCTTTGTCCTGTAAAACATCCAATTCCAAAGGATACAACAATATATGGACAAAGACTTATAAAGAAATCATCTTTATGTTATAAAAGAAGGAAGTTAGTTATGAACTTGAAACTACCATTCACATATGAGATTCAAACATGAACATCATAAACATAAAGAAGAATCATATCGGGAACTAAGACATGTTTCTTTATTATAGACAAATAGAATGTACAAAAGGAGTAATATCACCTGAGTAACCTTTCGCAGGCTCCAAGCAAAGCTTCCTTTCAGATCCGTCCAGCCTCAAGCCTTTACCATATCTCCTTCCAAGGCTCACTCCATGATGCCATAACTAGTGGATGAACATCAACACACAAGGAAACAAGGGTTTCCTGTACAAATGGGGGAAGTGCAGAAGGCACAAGGGTCTTCAGACCTAGTCAGGGGAAAAATTTCAGTATAATAACCTTTCTCTCTCTTCTCTCCTCTCTTAGGCCTTCCCTTTGATGTCTTTTTATACCACTCCCAAAGTAGTTTTTTAGTTAAGAGTTGGTTGGGAACAATTGGGCCACGGGCACTAACAGGTGATCAGCAGGTAAAACCCGCGATCTCTGCCCGAAAATAAGGAGTTTTATATTTTTTTAAGTGTTTTAATACATATATGCGGGTTGGATATATGCAGACCCGCGTATACACGCGTTTAACTTAGGGCAATGTCGCGTACAAGGAATAAAACACTGTTTTTTAAATTTGGGACCAGGTCTGGAAGGAGGGGTTGCCCTGGACCATGAGTGCAGCATCACAAACCATAATAGTGAGATTTGGAGCTATAAGAGTAACAATATTTTTAATGTTATTAATGTTTTGCAAAGCAACATTCTAATCGATCTCCCAATGGTTTAACCAGGCCTTGTGTCTTTATACCAACCTTGTTTGAGCTTTACGTGATTTTGGATGAAATTTAAAACTAGCTTAAAAATAGTTTTAAAAATTCTATGGTCTCTTATATTATTAAATTTGTGTTTGTACAACAAAAACTTATATTATCAAATACTAGAAAAATAAAAATAAAAAATAATAATAACTAAACATAATAATAACTAAACTTCGGATTCAAACCAAATTCCATAATGGATGAATAAATTATCCTTCTCCATTATGTAGGCTAATCTTAATTTGAACTGCCAAAAGGCTTCCAAAATTTACAACACACCCTCGAGCCTATATTAAAAACGAAAGTCGCGTGAATAACGTTAAATTTGAGCCCCCTAATGATTGAAAGCAACGTAGGGTTGAAGCTTCTCAACCAGCCCAAGCACTTAGCCGTTCTTGTCGGTATTTTAACGTAGACGCCCATTCAACATATGCCTACACAATAATTGGCGGAAAGTGTGAAGTGCCTAGGTATTTCAATCAAGATATAACGCCTTCCATATATCAAACTTAGAGCGCAAAGGTATTAGTGCTTATCCTGCATTGGATTTTCAGAATAGACATCTCAATTTCATCTGATATGTGCGTTTCAGTGTATAGAAACTAGAAATGGCACGGAAAAGGGTTACTAGCAGTTGCAGTAGCGGAAAGGAGACTCGGACTCTGCGGGTGCACAAGCGAAGGGTGAATGACCAGCAGAAACGGCGAGAACTAGCTCTCAAACGCCAAAACGATCACAGGGAAGATTTTCGGGTGGCTGCGCGCCAAGTGGCCTCCAACTTTCTGTATCCCTCCTTTCAAGGGAAGCCCGGAGAAGAAGTGGACTTTGCCCAGGGGTTGGGAAAAATAAGAGGCCTCAGGGCTCGAAACTGGTTCTCCCGCCGCTTCATGCTGCCCGAATTTATGACCGAAATCCCACCACGCCTCGACAAGGAATGGTATGTGATGCCCTTGCCGGCAGGTGAGAGGTGCTGCGCGGTCTCTTTCAACGGGACAACGGTGACCCGAGTCCAGCCCAGCGGCTCCGTTCTCCACCGCTTCAAATCCCCTCTTCCCAGCGGAAACCCTAGCAACCACCAGCCCCACCTCTGCTGCGTCCTGGATTGCATATACCACGAACCGAACCGGACCTATTACGTTCTCGATATCATGTGCTGGAAAGCTTTCTCATTATTGAGATCCAGCACAGAGGTTCGATTCAGGTGGCTTTATTCCAAAGTTCGCCCCCTGTTAATGGCCAGTGGGGGCGGGCGAGCCATCACTCACAATGCCTTCCGTTTCACAGTGCTGCCCATTCATGTGTGTGACCGAAAGGGCTTGCAGGCCGCTTATGATGCCCCGACCCAAACGCCCTCTTCCCTATCGCCGTTTGTAGTAAGGGGTGGCCTGTTATTTGTGAACAGGTATTCACACTATGTTAACGACGTAACGCCTCTGAGCGTCCTATGGATGGACCACAAGTGCAGCCATCGTGTTGTTGAACTGATTCACACCTCCGGCGACCAGCGCATTCTGCTGCAATTGCAAGATGACGGGACGCTGTGGAGTGGAGATGATCCCCCGGTTATCTGCGGTACCCTGTCCCCCCGTTTTCTTCGCAAGATCGGGAAGTTTCTGCGGGCAAGTACTGGATTCCTGTTGCTCGAATTCTGCATCCATGATGACCAGGAGCTGCGTATTGTGGACGGGAAACCGTTTCTTTGTGAAGAGCAATTCAAACGTGTTGTGCAGTATGGGGGTGAGCCACTCCGCGCTGATAACTGCGCCAAAATATTGTTTCAGCATCAAACTCGGAATATCAGCTTCCAACGGCTCCTGTCTTCTATCCCTCCTCGTTATTATCCTTGACAGAATAAGACAGATGGATGCAAATGGTCGCTGCTCTGCAGCATGTAGGCCGGTCAAGAAACTGCCCCATAGCTATTTTGTTACGAGGTAATATTTGCATCCACTGTGAAACGTTCTTTATTTGAGAATGTTTCTAATAGTATGATTTACGTTAGCTATTTTGTTACGAGGTAATATTTGCATCCACTGTGAAACGTTCTTTATATGAGAATGTTTCTAATAGTATGATTTACGTTTGAGATGGACAGAATTCTCAACTCTCACAATTATCAGTACCTGCTTGCCTTAAGTCATTTATATGAATTATTGGTTTTAAGATTTAAATAATTATTGGTTTTAAGATTTAAATATCGATTTATATGCATTATTGGTTTTAACATTTAAAGATATTTTTCAGTCTAGGTAAGATTGAACAGAATGTTTACTTGTGATTGAGCATTATTGAATTACTGGTTTTACCTGCCTTCAGTCATTTATATGAATTATTGGTTTTAAGATTTAAAAATAGATTTATATGCATTATTGGTTTTAAGATTTAAAGATATTTTTCAGTTTAGGTATTTAATTTTTCAATCAAGATTGAACAGAATGTTTATTTGTGATTGAGCATTATTGAATTACTGGTTTTGAGATTTAAAGATTGGTTTATATGAATTTTTGGTTTTAAGATTTAAAGAAATTTTCCAGTCTAGGCATTTAATTTTTCAATTATGCTTATTTTTTCGATCAAAATTGAACATAATGTTTAATTGTGGTTGAGCATTATTGAAGTTGTTTATTTGTCATTGAGTATTATTGAGGTTATAGTGGTAGAGCTTAGAATAGGCTTATAACATGCGAGTTTGAAATTGTCATTTGGATATTTTTGAAATAATTATTCTGGTCTAGGGGCATTTTCTTTAATCCAATATGAGGAAGATGTGCATTAAATAGACACTAGTTATATTCCCTATCCGGATAGTTGATTCTCAGAATATTCTTCAATCCATCTAATTTCCTAATATTTGGTGAATCAACAATCAAAATAAAGATGTCCGTTATATGCTCTTTCACATATATATGTTATATGAGAAACTAAATTAAAAGAAATAACAATTGATTCTTTTGCAATAAAGCACAGCTTAACTATTTTTTAATAAAGTAGTCTAACTATTTGCAAGAATTAGACAACAATTTTTTTTTGCTATCCCTACCCATATATTCTACAATCCAATGGGAGGGAGATATGTAATTCCTGTACTGTTGGACTTTGAAATGACACATATCCATTTTAAAGTAAAACATCAATAATCTCACTATCATTGTGCTTCCTTTGTTTGTTCTTTCATTCTTTTTGTAACCTTGGTGGAACTATATATTGATCATGTCCAATATATCACCCCACTAACATGGGCGCAGTTGCAGTCAAATAATTGACTGCACCCATGTCCATCTAATTGCCTAATATGCGGTGAATCAACAATCAAAATAAAGATGCTATTATATTCTCTCACATTTATAGATATATGAAAGTAAATAAATAAATTTAATTTTTTTTGCAGTCAAGCAGAGTGTAACTATTTTGAATGAAGCACAGACTAGATACATTTCGATTATTTTGCAAGAATTTGACAACACTTTTTTTTTGTTATCCCCACCCATATATTCTACAATTGATTGAGAGGGAGATATGTAATTCCTAGAGTGTTGGAGTTTGAGTTGACATATATCCATTTTAAAGTAAAACATCAATAATCTCATTATCATTGTGCTCCTTTTGTTTATTCTTTCATTTATTTTTAAGATTGGTCTAACGACATATTCATCATGTCCAATAAATCACCCCAACCCTTACATTCACATCAGAGTGGGTTAACTGAGAACCCATGTGGAGTGTGTTAACAAAGCACCTGATCACGTCTATCTAAGACCCCCATGTGGAGTGCATTAACAAAGCACCTAATCACATCTATCCAAGACCCTAGATGATTTTTTTTTTGATATGTTTACTTAAGATATTTAAATATTTTAAGGCAATAATTAAAAGAACTATTTAAATATCCATATAACTAACTTATTTTAATATCAATTTTATATTGGAAAAAAAAAGTATACACTTAATATTGATTATAATAAAAAAATTCAAGATAAAAAAATCGAACATTTGCTTTTTTACCAAAATAACAAAAGCCACTGGTGGTATGTCACTTTATTTGCCTACATGAATTGTGTCCATTAGTTTATTTGATATATATATATAATATATAAACATAATTTTTGAAATAAAAATAATTTTTATTGAAATAATATATATTTAAAATTTCAATAAGTGCACCATTAATCACTTTGAGGACTTAATGCTCTTTAGATTACAATGTCTTACTAATCAAATTAATTAACTTTTTATAAAATACCAAAATTAACAAATATTAAAAAAAAATATTCCAAAATTGATTAAGATATACTTTAACTAATAAAAAGTTAATAAATTAATTAATATTAAACACAATAACCAATCAAAAAGTTTTTTGTAATTTAAAATAAATGAGATATTAGCTGAATTTTGAATTCTATGTGAATTTCCATACACCAAGGACCAATACAAGTGAAGGTTGCTATTGGTAACTAGATATGAAGCCATTGAGAACCCTCAACTATTTTTGAAAAAAATAAGAACATCAATGAAGATGACAACCATTCTAGGCTGACTCAGCATAAATGTTGGTCGTCTTGATTTTTGTTGGACGAGGAGGACTCTATAGTCAGCCTTAGCTCTCTATGTTGCAAATGATGTAAATTTATTTCTTATCAATAATATAATATAAAAATGCATTTTCTCAACAAAGGGAAAAAAATAAAAAAATAAAAAGTCATAATGCTTACGAGTGGTGTCGGCTTTTCTAGATGCACTAACTATATTATGGACACCCTTACTATAGGAATGAATTGGATTTTGAGGAGTTGGTTGTGCCACTGAAGCATGGTATAAGTTTCGATTTACTACGTAGAAAATTATGAGAAGAAAAAGTTTAGACCAGTCAATTTCTATAACACTAAAATAATCTTTTAAATAATTTAGACCCCTCTTATTGAAGGAGAGTAGAAAAATAAATAACATAACAAAACTAGATCACATTTTCCTAAACTCATGTTTAGATCTTAGTAGATGAACAAAAAAATATGTTTCACTCACAATACCAACCTGGGGCAACCCTTGCATCTGATGATGATTCATATAATGTTTATAATGACCCATCACATTTGAATTTTGTATATGGTCCTGCAAATTAGTAGAGCCTGAAGTTGAGGTTGAGACTAACCTAGGCTGAGTTGTTCGAGGTAAGACAAAATTGGAAGATTTAATAAAGGAAACTCTAATACTTGTAATCATGGTCTAGGAAGCCTAGACATTGGAAGGCTTCATCTAGGCAATCCAGACAAGGGAAATGCAGCTTGGCAATGAATTGTGGAACTAGGAAGTGGTTATACATGCCTGGAAAGCAATGATATAATAGGTTGACTTGAAGTGGTATTGATCCAAGCCTCACAGGAATGCAACAAAATACAGATATAACCATAAATATAGAGATGCAGCCGAAATAACAATTCATTTCATTAATATCAAAGAAATCAAATATGCTTACATACATAATGGAAATAAACTAGCTCAGGCGATGGTAACTTATCTCTGAGAAGAGATGTGAAGGCTACATGCCTCTCAATTATGTTGCAATGAGGCTCGAAGGCCTATTTATTGTTAAAAACCCTAAAGATCAAAACACTTAACCCTAGGAGATGAAGCACCAAACTTATGTGTCCCGTTGGGGTAAATTGGTACATCAACTTCCTTGGGTCATAAGTTTGGCATATGATCTCCTTTTGATGCACATGATACCCTGTTAGAAATATCTACCCAAGGACTATAATTTTTTACTACAAATGTTAATCAAAGTCTCATGTTAGCTCGTTTTCCTAAAAAAAGTAATCGAAGACCTTAAAATGGCTCTGAAAGTTCACGACCAAAAATACTTCTAAAAATAATAAATTGTGCTACGATTAAGGAAATTGAAAAACTGAAAGAAACAATGGTGGGGGTCAAAGTGGAGTAGGTGGGTGGCCACACTTATCCACCTGGATCAATCCTCCCCCCTAAGGAAGAAATGGTCTACATTGCGTTGAGTTCCTCCATGATGTGGAGCAACTTCTGCTGATCTTGGTCCCTAGTGAGCCACTTACCTTGGTGTAGGAGTTGGCCAACTTTTAAAACCCGATACAGTTGGATCTTCTGCTAGCGAGTGTTATTGATATTTGTGTCCATGATCTAATGACTTGTGGCTTATTTCATGCAGTCTGGTTTTAACTCTCTTGGTGTGAGTTGTTTTGCAATGTCTGACATGTCTAGTAATGGTGGAAAGTATGGTCAAAGGAAGTCCATATAGAACACTGTGTGAAAGCCAAGGAATGGGGGAATGTTGAGCTCAAAATAATTGTCTACCACATTGTTGGTAATGCCACCAAACTTTGTCACCCACCTGAAACTTGTGTGGCACCTGATTTTGATCATGTCGTTGTTTGCAATTAGCATTGGCTTTGTCCAACATGTCATGGACCTGTTGGAGGATGTGCTCAATCCGCTCAATGACTGGACATGTGTCGAATCTTCTTGAGTAGTTGTAAATGGTATGGCCACATCATTGGACATAATAGCTAGAATCCCAAACCCACCTGAAAGAGGTTGTGGCCAATTGAGCTATGGAGAGCTTTGTTGTAGCTATGTTGGACAAAGGGGATGCTTTCATCCCATGTGTGTGGATTCTTCGAGTTGCACATATGCAGAATGTGTACGATCATCTTGTTGACGACCTCTGTTTGGCCATCAATTTGGGAGTGGAAAGTCATGGACTTAGTGAGTTTGGTATCCAATATTAACCAAAGACTTGACCAAAATGTACTTGGGAACCTATTGTTTCGATCTAAGATAATAGACTATGAGATACAAAAGTGTAACCACACTCGTTCAAAGAAGAACTTAGCAGGGGATTTTGTTGTGATAATCTTCTTGAAGGCTGCTAGAATCATCATGTTAGAGAATCTATCGACGACCACAAAATGTAGTTGTTTCGATTCTCAGTAGAAGTAAGGCCCAATATGTAGTCCATGGAGATGGATTCCCAAGGTCGACTAGGATTAGGTAAAGGAGTATGTAGACCTTGATTTTTGATGGTCAGTTTGGTAATGGCACAAGTAGTCTAGGATGTGATATACTTCCCAACAACATGCTGAATGTTTGGCTAGTAAAAATACTTCTACAGCATTTCCACTATTTTTTCTAGCATGAAATATTCAATAACCTGAATCTAGTGTCCTCTAAAATCATATTGGCATGCTCACTTGAAGGAACACAGAGGTGTCTCAGGTGGCATAAGTGAATCATGGAGGTTAAAATTTGGAACTTACTTGCCTTCCAAGACCGTATGGTACATGTTGTCGATTTATGGATCTCTCTTGCAAAGATGTGGCCACCCCGAAATCCCATTCCCACAAGATTCAAGCACAATGTTTAGCACCATGACTGGTGGTCAGCTGAGGCAGTCGGTAACATTGTTGGCACTACCCTCCTCATACTTAATGTTCAAATGGAATTGTTGCAGGTATGTGGATCATTGCTAATGGTGATCTTTCTGCAACTTCCGTTGTATCTGTATGAACTATAGGGGTAAGTGGTCTATGTGGATTACCATTTCTTTCCCTAGAATTTAATGCATCTATTGTCTACACACCTGTACAATGGAATGCATCCCTTTTTCATAGGTGGGATACTTTTAGACTATTTCTGAAAGTGTGTCACTATGATATGCCATTGAATGCCCCTACTGAGTAAGAACTACATTGATAGCATAGTCAGAGGCATATTTCTCGACCTCAAATGTTTGTTGCAGGTATGGTAAGATGAGCACTAGTGTGGAGAAAAGGCGATGCTTAAGCTTGGAAAAGACTTTTTGTTGGGATTTATACCAAAATAATTTTTCTTTTGCTCCTCCCTTGGTGACTTGACTCAAAGGCTAAGTGATATGAGAGAACCCAAACATGAACCTATCGTAGAAATTGGTAAGACCCAGAAAGCTACAGAGATCTGTTAGAGTGGTTGGGGCTAGCCAACCTTGAATTGCTTATATCTTGGTTGGCTCCACATGCACACTCCACTCATTAATGATGTACCCTATATATTAAACTTGGGTCATAGAAAAAGTGCATTTCTCCAAATTGGCACACAACTTTTGTTGTCGTAGGGTTTGGAGGACATGTCGAATATGGTGGAGGTTCTCTTCCCAACTGTGGCTACAGATCAGGATGTCATCCAAACACACCAACATGAGTGAGTTGGTTAAGGGTAGAAATATTTCGTCCGTCAATCTCATGAAGGCCGCAGGGGAATTCGTTAACATGAAAGGCATGACCAACCATTCAAAAAGGCCCTCCTTAGATTTGAAGGCAATCTTCCACACATCAGAAGGTTCGATCGGTACTTGGTGATAAATGGACTTCAATTTAATCTTGCTGAAATATTTGGCCCCTATGAGCTGGTCCAAAAGGTCATCAATCTATGGGATTGGACACCTATTCCATACAGTGATCTTGTTTAATTCTCGATAGTCAATACAAAGTCTCTAGGTCCCGTCCTTCTTTTGTATCAACACAATCGAGCTCCCACAAGGTGATGAGCTTGCCGTGATGCACCATTTATGAAACATCTCTTGTATCTTTCTCTTAGTTACATCATTCTCTAGAAACTAACATTGATAGATTGGTTCATTGGGTAGCGACACACCCAGGGTCAAATCGATGGAGTGCTTGACCTGATAGTGTATAGGTACCCCTATGGGTGAGGTGAAGATGTCCCTGTACTCCTCCATGACCTTTTCCATTTGCTACTATAGTGCAGAAGAGCCTTGTCTGAAGTTCATGGCCACAATATTCTTCTTGCTCTAAAGACAAATCATAAGGAAAATAATTTTCCAAGTCTAGGAAGTGATCTTACTACATTGCTTCACAGTGATCAAAGAGATGGGGTTAGGTGATGCTATCTTTGGTATCTTGTACAAGTTATTTCCCAAAGTAATAATAATAGCGTGAGGCCTAGATTCATACACAACATGCCACTTCCACAAGACTATGGTTGGCCTAATAATACATCACAAACTTCAAGAGGAGAAAAATCACACAATACATCATCTGTGAAGGGTTTGATACTATAGGGAAGGTGACACTGCTGGCTGATGTGTAGATCTCGTCCTTGGTGAAGGCACATAATGGTGTAAAACTATGGGTGTGTTATGGTCGGTAGTCCCAGCCGCTTCACGACCTCTGCTAAAATTAGGTTCTTTTGGCTCCCATTGTCGATAATGAAATGCAACGGAGAACCCTTCACCCACATATGTGAGTAGAAGAGGCGTTCCCCCTCCTTTGGTCTTTAGGGTCATCCTTCTAAATCTTGCTGGTGGCAATAATGGCACGGGTCTCTGCATCAATAATCTTCTCCCCTCCGTCATTCCCCTTATCATGTTCTGACTCAAATTCAGGACATGTATTTGCTTCACAAGCCTTTATCTTGGCCACGAGTGACTGCTTGGCCTAACACTCACCTGTGTTGCGAGTGGGGCTCTTATGGAACTCACACCATTTTCCCATGTCCTTCTTTGTCTTTGTGGTGTTTTTCTTCAATTTAAGCTTCGGTGAGTTGTCCTAGATCACCTAGCCTTTTATTTTTCCTTTGTTCTTTGGTTTGGGGTCAACTTTCCCTTGCTTCGGATTCACAGATCCAAAGTCTTGCTTCTTCTATTTAAATTTATGATCGATCTTGAAAATATATAGATAGGAAACACCGAGAAAAGAAATGTCCAAGAACTAAATCTCATCCTAGATGTACTTGTGTAGACAACCACAGTACTTGAGTACCCAATGTTGCTTAGAATCCTTGATACCCAACTTTGTGAGAAGTGTATGAAAAAAAATTGTGAACTCTAGCACATCTTGGTCCCTTTCCTGCAACAACATGGTCCACTTTATGTATTTATCCTCATAGCTCCCAATAGGGTAATATTATTCCTTGATGGCATATCCAAAAAAAATTCCAAGTGGGTGTGGCTGAAAATAGTGAGGGTTCACTCTCATCCCTCTTCTCACCACAGGTTTCCCACTAGTCCTTAACATGGGGGGGTGACTTTCAGGACTGAAAAAGTATTCTTTTCCGGGTTGGAAAAATCATAAACCGAAAAAAAATCCTTCTAGGAAATTTAACCATTTATCTACAACATCTGCATCTATCAGAACTTCAAATACAAGGATGTCAAATTTAACTTGTACCTAACAGGGAGTGGTGATTCTAGAGTGGTGTTGTGCTATACAACAACCCCCCATTTCAATTTATTTTACTTTAGAAAATTATAAATTGAAATGGGTCCCTTTTAGAATAAATTGGTATTAATCCATCACTTCTCTAAAGGTTCGGAAATAAACAAAACAACTTTAAAACTTTTGAAATAAATCAAAACGAATAATCCTTTATTATTGTGATAAAGCGATCGCAAGATCGCATATTGCAACAACAAAGGATGCATAAACCATGACCCATTGATTTTCCCCGCTGCGATAAAAGAAAAATAGCCAATGGATATCGGGAAAGAAAATAATAAAAGGCCCCTCCCCTTCACTCCGACGCGATATCGCAATCGGCGATCGGGGAATGCGACGTGAACATAACAAACTCTCCTTGTTCAATCCCCCGATGCGAGTCAAGCGATATCGCAATCGGTGATCGGGGATTCCATAAGACTTAAATAAAATTGCCCAAACTTTCCTTCGATTACCGATTGCGATGAGTCTAAAGCGCGACTTTCGAGAAGGATCAATATGATTTCACTATATGAAATATTAATTATCATTGAAAGCCTTTTCTCTTCCTGATAGGCATTCACTTGCGTCTAACCACCAAAAAATCAAATCCACGCTTAAACCATTATTTGGAAAATAAAGGATATAATGAGCAATTAAATGATTGACAGGTTTTAACAACCAATTAATGAGCAGTCATGCCTAAATCCTTTCAGAGATTGCATCCGCAGGAGCCTTATGTTAAATCCTCCATTACTCATTGATTAATGCAATTGCCTCATACTTGGTTTTAGCCATCTATTCTCTGCATTACGTTTATTTTTCTTGTGCAGAGTTTTTTCCTCATTAACGATGGGAAAGACATCTAAGAAGTCTAGAACGCCTTCGACTCCTATGATAACAGGGCAGCATGCTACCGATCCAGGACCAAGCAAGAAGGGATTAATCTCAGATACCACATGTCTTGGCCTTGGCAGCACTACTTGGCAAAGTATTTACAACTTGGTAGAAGCCGAGGACCCTGAGCAAACATCGGTACAAGCTTTAGTAGGTTCAAGCTGAAAATATGATGCTACCTTAAAGGATTTGGCTCATTCCTACCTGCATAGGGTAGCATCTTGAGAGAAAATTCTTCCGTATACGGATGTGGTGAGATGGGCAATCGAGGCAATTCCAATTACGGACAGAACATTCTGCACTGTCGATGGAAGAGTATTTGGTTCATTTCAGCCCAACGATTTCAGACAAATGTACCACTTGCTCGAGCCAGAGAAGAAATACAATAAAGCATTCCTGGAGAAGTTTCGAGATGAGAATGAGACCGAGTCAGCGCCTATATGAGAATGGAGACAGAACCTGGTGAAACACAAACATGAGTCTTCGAGTAAGTACTCCGTTGACTCCTTATGCTCTCCTTATTGTTATGCTGGAGTCATGATGTGTCGGTTATGGGGATTGCATGATTCTTCCAAGTTTTCCATAGAGATGGTTCCTCTGATGGAAGCGGCATTTAATAGTGAAATAATGGATTGGGGGACTATATTATCGGATAAGTTAGTTACGGCTATTCTTGAATTTAGAAACAAATCACGTGTTACTGATAGGTTCATCACTCCATTTTATTTTAGTGCCTACATTCTGGATACCCTTTGTTTCAATTCTGAGTTTCCTGTGTTAGGGTGGAGATGGACTCCACAGGACCCTATGCATATTCATGTCTACCACCAGAAATTATGGAAAGCTCATTATAAACACCATTTATACCAAGTCTGCAATGGATTTATGCTACCTCTTTACTATGCAATTTTTGATAAACCTGCCCCTAAGATCTCCTCTCAGGCCGAGATTGACTTGACAGCACTAGGAACCTGGTTCGGAGAAGAAAAATTCACCTATGTAAGAGTTTTCGGCAGTCAGGCCAGACCTCATGTCCTCCCCTTGTACATACCAGAAAAGCTATTAGCCCGCGAAATAGCATATCAGCTTACAATTGCGTCAGCCACGAAAACTCTCAGAAATTCAAAGAAGCAAGTTTGGCCTCCTTTTCCCCTTAGGTGTGGCGTCTATATTCTGCATGATTATAAACATGCATAGAAAGAGGCAGAAAAAATGAACGTCCTAAGTCTCGCCACTTTGCCTAATAGACGTTTTGACCCGAAGAAAGTCATCTACAATGTCCTAGATCAAGCCAAGCTCACTAAATTTGAGCACAAGGAAGATGAGTTTGATGACCTGTTCTCCTCCGCCGAGTCAATCTTCCATGTACAACAGCTAGCCAGGATGAGATATCGTGACGACGGGTTGGTAAAATTTAACAAACTTAGAGAATAGAGGTTGCAAACTCTACCTCTAGATTTGTTAGCTACTACCCCGACGATTCAGTCAAGCGAGCCTGAGCAGTAGCTTACTAATGAACCTCCTACTACATCGGCAATCTATGAAGAAGTCCAGAGAAGGGAGCAGGAGGAACTCCGAAGAATAGAACAGAAAGAGGCACAGAGAAAAGAACAAGAGGATGCAGAAAAGAAGCAACATGAGAGAATAAGGGAAGAAGAACAGAAAAGGCAGTAGGAGCAGAGCAGCAAAGAAATAAATATGGATACTCAAGTGGACCCAAGATTGCTTGAAGAATGGCAACAATTCAATACAATTATAGGCAATCTTGAGACCTCAACGGACGCCGAAACATCCAAAGCTGCCAATACACAAGATACAACATCACAGGAGGTTCTAAACAAAGGAACCAACGGTCCACCCTCAAGTGCAGTAGTAGAAATAATTCCAAAGAACCCCTCCGATCAATTTGTTTTGCAAGTAGAGGACATTCCTCCACTAGATGTTTTCTATAGCCCAAAACACAGGGCTGTGATAAAACGACAGTGGAAGAGAAGAAGGATTGATCAACCTTCTCTATTCCCTGAACAAACAATAACAGCAAATGTGGTATGGAGAGAAGAATTCGACCCCTCCGATGACCTAAGCAAGTTATCTCAATATGCCGGTGCCTATTCGGAAGCCACCATGGATAAGGCATCGGAGGTAAGCAATTTGTTGAAGGAAAAGGATCAAGCGGTCGCTTTATTGCAAGCACAACTATCGGAAGAGCAGCAAAATTTAGAACAACTACAACAGTAACTCTCCACACAGCAACAATTAAACAACTAGCTAATAAAATAGTTGCATGAAGAGAAGTAGAGGATTGATTCGGGAGCAATTCAGAAACAGAAAGAACTATCCGAGGCATTATCAAAGTTGAAGGCCATGAATGAACATATGGCAAAGACAAAAGATGAGAAAATTGCTCAATTATCAGCTCAGGTAGAAAGGTTCAAAAGTCTTCCCCACCCTGCTGAGTTCAAAGTAGAGGCAATGCAAATTAACAAGGCATTAATAACGCAAATAAGATTGTTATGTCATGAAATCACCCAAGTTGAACCTTTATGCGACATAACATCATCTATAATAGATAAGTCAATGGATGCCGGGCAATATTTGGAGCAAGCCGAAGACACTTTGACAGATTTTCTTACATGGCAGGACTCCAATGAGGGAAAGGCAGCAAACTTGCCCAAAATCTTAGAATCCCATAAGGAAATCCTATTCACAGAATGGAAATCCCAATTAATGAAAGTAGAGAGAGTTGTTTCCCGATGCAAGTTATCTACGAGAAATTTAATTGACTTGATCAATAACACTCTCTATTTATCTAACATGATTTCTCAATGTACACCAGGTAAACTATTATCGGCCAAGACATTGGAGCAGTCATGTAACCAAGAGCTTGAAAAGAATGGGAGACTGATCTCAGGGATTAAAAGTTTAACTTGGGACACCTATTTGTTGTTCCTAGTTAAACCATACAGTCATAGAACCACCCTCAAATGTCTGATGGATGCAATCAGGTGTATCATTCTCGATATACATGATGCCACCTATGCTGCTCAAATCAATTTTCGACTCAGCTGCCCTCAAGAAGTGGAGCCAATGCTGGCAATATGCTAACTCAAGACAAAGGGAAAACAGCCAGAAGAATGAATCATCACTACCAATTTCCAGATCACTGTGGGAGAGATGTTTCAACATCGAATTATACCAATTTAGTAGCATTTTAATTTTGTAGTTTGTTAGCTTAGTTTAGTATTTATAGACCCTTTCATTCATTTAGAAAGGGTCGTAAAGTTTTTGCATATAACTTAAGCTTGATGTTGCACTACTGTACTTCAAGCATATTCTGTTATGAAGACTGGACCAAATCTTTCCAAATTTTGACAATGAAGCTTTGATATGAATGTGCACTATTGCCTTTATTTTAAAGTATTTCTGAATCGGAAGAAGGAATTCAAATTGCGATTGGCGTAGGGAATAATTCGCAGCTCATATGGTACTATTATCTATGTTTGAATTTATTCCTCTTATGTGAATTGTTGTTTGTTCATTTATGCTATTATTGAATATATGAATGTGTTTTAAATAAACTTTATGCTTTTCACTATTGGATCTTTACAGTTTGTTATTCTTTCAATCATGCATGTATCGGTAATATAAAAGAGAAGTGTAATATCGCTTTATCAATTACTTCGTTCAACTATTTGAACGAAGCAATTATCATTTAAATGAATGCCTTTGTTTATTGCATAGTTTCATCTATATGCCTATTGGCAAACATAGATTATTAAACATTGCACTTAAAGAATAGAAGCTTCCCGGGATAAAATAGTCATTTATGTTTTTCATTTATAGAATAAGTCCTCCATTTATTATCACTTGTTAGAAAACCAATTATTCATTCACCCCCTTTCTATTCACTATTGGGAAACTAGTCCCATTATATCCAGTTGGAGCCACCATCCCAAATGGAAAAGGAGTTGTATTAAGGTCCGGACCAGGTGGTTATCCCCCAATGTTGATGTAACGATTTTCGGGGCATCAACGTTTCTGGCGCTAGAAGGAGGGAACCCACTATGAATGGCGAGTAAGTCAAAACCTACAGACCATTCATGGAGTAAGTCACCCTCCACCTCTCCTCGGACCTCTCGTTTGCACTCTGAAATACCAGTATCCAGACGAGAAGAGGAAGGATCAACTACTACTTCTCAACCCCATCATACTTCAGACCATTTAAGCCCGGAGTCCCCTGAAGTTCAGTCTATCATCCAGAAACTTCAAGGCTTCTCTATTTCACCTACTAGATCTGAAGTATCACAAGGCAGTCAGACTTTGCAATTCCGCCTACCTCATCATCTTACCAGACTTCAAAGCGAAAAACTTGGTATTGAACCACCTGAGTTACCTTTACCCCAAAGGAAAAGGATTAAAAAGAAAACTGAAGGTTCTGGTAGTGAAAGTTTTTCTCCATCATCTTCCATCTCGTCATCACCAGTGCGAAGTCAAACACCCACTTCACCATTACATATTATTGTTCACCAGGGGACTTCACCATCAACCTCACAATCTTTTCACTCTTCATTTCCACCTCCTCCCCAAACACCTGGAACACCATAGGCAATCGATGGTACTCCCAAAATGGCTCAAACACCATGGAGAAGTCCTGGTGCAGTCACTATGCATGCGCCTTTACATCCATTACCCGATTATCCTGAGAAATGGTTACCAAAGTTTAATCCAGATGCTAGAACATTAGCTGAGGAACACATAAATAATTTCATGTTGTCAGTTAATTTGAAAGGAATAACAGAAGAAGATGTTGTAGTTAGACTGTTCCCCTACACATTGCAAGGATCAGCAGGGTCTTGGTATTTTTCCTTGCCCTCTGGATCCATCACCAGTTGGAATATCTTTCAGGAACAATTTCTTACCAAATACGGCGATGATAGATCCTTGGCTACACTCATCAATGACCTTTCCAATCTAAGGATCGAATCAAGAGAACCAATTAAGGAGTTTAACTCCTGATTTAACAAACTCTTGAATAAAATCCCTACCAATGATAAGCCAAGTGAACAAATTAGAAACGAGTGGTACATTACAGCCTTACCCTCAAGTATAGCCATTTTTGTAGATAGGGCTAAAAAACCTACATTGGCTGAAAACATGAAAGAAGCCCTCGTTGTCGAAAAACGTGTAATCGCTTTGGAAAAGAAAGGTGCTCTCGAGGAACGGAAATCCAAAAAAGTGTCTTTCAAGGATGATTCAAAACAGAAAATCACCAAAGATCCATACGATATGGAGGGCCTTCAAAAAGTCCTCAAAACCATGTCAAATGAAATGGTTGAAATAAAAAAGCAAGTAGCAGAGTCCTCAACAAAGAAACCTTATAGGAATTTTAAGAAACCTGAGTCCAAGCCTCCAAATGTTATATCTTATGCATATTCAGATCCTGAGGAAGAAGAAGAAGAAGAAACAATTGCACCGTCCGATGAATTAGAAGAAGAGGAAGTCGTTGAATGCCATGGAATGTGGGACTTCATATTGCCTAACTCCGATACTGAAGCCGAACAAGAAGCCTTTCCTGTGACTACTAGGAGTAAAAGTACTCCTGAACCTGTCCAGGCAAATTCAAAGAAAAGGAGTGCATGCACTAATACTACAAAGGAAAAGGTACCCACAAGGATCCCAACAGCCACACCACAAAATCAACTGTCATCCTCCAATATACCTACATCATCTAAAATGTTGGTAGTATCGGATTCAATGGACTATAATATTGTTGATGATATGAAAAATACTAAGGCAAGCATCACCATGTTTGAACTCAGCAAATTAAAACATCAACAGAAATTGCTTCTCAAAGAACTTAATGCAGTTCCTTCTTCGCCTCTTCCCAGTACTAAAGCTGCAAGCGATTCAAGACAACCACCTTCTGGTAGAGTTGAGGCAACTTATACAATTCTAATTGGAGATAGATCGAATTCCCATACCCCTCTTTTTCTCTTAACGTACGAGATCTACAATCGAAATCTACATAACTGCCTGATTGACTCTGGGGCATCATCCAATATAATGCCAGCTTCAGCATGTTCTAAACTGAACATAGAACCGGAGAAGTCCTCAATTCATATTGTGCAGTTAGATAGAACTAAAGTCCAGGTTTTAGGGGAAATAAACTTTGTTACAATCAGGTTATCGGCTGATCCACGAGTGGTTCAGAGAATTGATATCTTAATCGCTGATATACCTGAGTTCTATGGTTTAATCCTGAGCAGAGATTGGTCTGAAAAACTCCACGGGTATATTTCTACCGATTGGTCTCATATGTGGCTGCCCTACAAAGGAAAGCCAAATCAAATAAAAATCAATCGAGAGAAACACATGACACATATTGTTACAAAGTTCGAACAATAGAATCAACCAGTTGCATTTAACAATAACATTTTGGGAAACTATTCTTCTGAATCATTCTTTGGCAATTATATTGCCTAGCCATCTCCTTTCTCGGTAAACAATTTCACATCACAAATTGAAAATTTTTCACAAACTGACAGATCTAGATGTGTTAATGTTGCTGAGATTTTTGTAAATAAAAATGTTGATAATTCTTTATTTTGGTCTTTATATTTTGACGGTTCAAAATCTAGTGAAGGATCAGGAGCAGGGTGTATTGTAATCAGCCCTAAGGGAGAAAAAACCATGGTTTCTTGTAGATTATAATTTGAATGCACGAATAATACAACGGAGTATGAAGCTTTGATCCAAGGATTATACAAAGCTATCGGCTTGAAAGTTCAATATTTAAAAGTGTTTGGAAATTCAGAGATTGTTATAAAACAAGTTCGAAATAAAATCCATTGTCTCTCTAATCACCTCAAACACTACCAGTCTTTAGTCCAGGAACTTTTATCTCATTTCTTAGCATTCAATATTTCATCTATCCCAAGATCCAAGAATGCAGCAGCTGACCTGTTGGCTAATGTTGCTTCTAAACTCCTACCTTCTGAAGATTTTAGTCTAGATAGATTTTCGGTAGAGTTGATCTTTAGGCCATCAATCCCCGAAAATATCACCAATTGGAGAGTATTCAACCACGATGAAGACATTCTACATTTCTTAACTTCTGACAAATCCTACAATGATCAGATCATTGATGAAAATGATTATGATCTTCAGATGAAAGAAAAGCATGAGGAAAACTCCATACCAAAACCTACGGTTAAACTTGAAGATCTCTATGACATTAAAGACAGGTTCAAACATATAACCAATTCAAAAATCCAAAGTTATACCTTAAGGTTTGAATTGATAAATCTTGGTACTAAGAAGAATCCTCAAAATATCAATTTAGGATTAGGACTTTCTGAACAGGAAAGGAAAGCATTTATTAGATTATTAAGAAAAAATAAACATGTCTTCGCTTGGAATTATGATGATTTAAAAACATATGATACATCTATCATACAGCATACGATTCCAATGCTACCTAAACAAAAACCAATACAACAAAAATTGAGGAAAATACATCCAAACTTAGAGAGTCAGATAAAATCAGAACTAAATAAACTCTTAAAAGAAAAGATTATTTTTCCTGTTGGGCACTCAAACTGGGTCTCCAGCATGGTGCTTGTTAGGAAGAAGAATGGTGATATCAGGATTTGTATAGATTTCAGAAATCTGAATAAGGCAAGTCAAAAAGATAATTTCCCATTACCTACCATGGAGAAAATACTCCATTCGGTAGCAGGTTCTGAACTAATGTCCTTTCTAGACGGTTTTTTAGGATACAACCAAGTTCTAGTTAATCCTAATGACAGACTCAAAACTACTTTTAGAACAAAATGGGGAACTTACGCCTATCAGAAAATGCCTTTTGGACTCATTAACGCAGGATCTACATTCCAAAGAGCAATGGATACAGCTTTCAAAGGATTGACCAACAAGACAGTAGTCGTCTATTTAGATGATATTACTGTATTTTCTAAAAAGAGATCTAACCATTTACATGATTTGAATCAAATTTTTGAGCACTGTAGAAGATATGGTATTTCACTTAATCCCAAAAAATCCTTCTTTTCTCTAGATCAAGGAAAGTTCTTGGGCTTTATTGTTTCCAAAGATGGTATTTATATTGATCCCGACAGGATTAAAGAAATTTCTGAAATCCCATTTCCTCACAACAAAAAATCAATGTAGTCATTTTTAGGTCAGATCAACTTTGTCAAAAGATTTGTTCCCGATTTTTCTCATATCATTTTACCATTACAAACCATGATTAAGAAAAATTCAGTGTTTAGATGGGGTACTGTGGAAAAAGAAGCATTTGATTTAATCAAGCAATCAATAATCAATGCCCCCGCCTTAAAAAATCCTAATTTTTCTAATCATTTCACATTGTACACTATCGCATCTGATTGTTCTTATGCAACGGTACTCACTCAAATCAACGACAACTTGGAAGCACCGATTTCATTCTTTAGTTCAAATTTTCAAGGTGCAGAACTAAATTACTTAGAAGTTGAAAAACAAGACTTTGCCGTGTATAAAGCCATCAAACACTATAGGCCCTTCCTTCTAAAATCCCATACAAAAGTAGTAGTTCCTTTTTCTGCAGTAAGGCAATTATTGATCCAAAGAGAACTAGGTGAAAAAAGGGCAAATTGCGTTACAACACTTCAAGAATATGACTTGTAAATCAAGCCAGCAAAGATTGTTAGAGGTCAAGGTTTTTGCAGGTTATTAGCAGGAGCATCCAACATTCCGGAATCAGGTGAGACAGATCATATTGAAGAAATGAACCAGATAAGTATTACCGATTCTGAATCTCAATATGCAGATTTAATCTTTTATTTGAAAAATGGACATGCACCTCCTAATCTCTCTTATAAAAACAAACGAGCTATTAGATTAAAGTAAAAAAAAAATCGTTATCATTGATGATGTGATTTTTAGGCAAAACTACAATTCAGTTTTATTAAGATTCCTAGAGAAACCTGAAGCACAAAAGGTTTTGCAAGAACTACACGATGGACCAGCTGGAGGACATTTTGGAGCCGACACAACAGCTCACAAAATCATCCATGCTGGATATTACTGGCCCACCTTATTCAGAGATACCCATGAGTATGTAAGAAAATTCCAAAGTTGTCAAGTCTCCAGTGGAAGACAAAGGAAACTGTGGAGTACCAAGGAAGGTATGTTTCGATGGTCATTTTGGTATCTTTTCATTAGAACTCAAAAGCCTTTTGCATGGGAAATCTAGATAATGATAAGAATTTATAACGAAACACGAGAGATTAATGAGAAGCACTGATAATCGTCATTTCTATGTGCAGGAGGGAGGAAACACGAGAGGTGGCCATTCCAAAAGTAAAGACAAGGATGAGCTAACTGTTGTCCCTCTAACGGAAGACCGGAAGCGAACCAGATCAAAATGGATCAACCCAAGAAAGGACGCGGAGATACCAGCACGGAACAGAAAAGGGAAGAAGTAACGTAGTATTAATGATTCTGCGAATCCCTCAGGATCTTAGATCCTGAGGGATCGCTATTTTATCTATTTTCTGTATCTAGATATCTCTGCCATCTTCCCTATAAAAGGGATAGCATTGTTGGCTACAGAGGAGAATCTTTATGTAATTTATTTTAAGGAAGATCAGGACTATGATCTTTATGTTCTATTGAGGACTTGAGTTCCTGTAATTTTATTGCATGCCTTGATACAGACTTGTTCGCTCTTTTATTTTTTAGCCTGGATCTATCTTAAGCAGTGTACCCTGGAGGCTAAGGGCCCGGCCCTGGAGGACACTTGCTCTTGTACTGTTACGCGTGGTTTGTTCATAGACGTAATTTGGACACTGTTACTCTATTACAGAATTCTTCACGATTGTGTTTTGCATTATAACAAGTCATTTTGAAAGGTCTGTCTCACATGGTTATCGAATGTCATTGTCCTTCATTATGAGATGCAATCGTATGCGTTTTAACGGAAGTAGATTAAGTATGTTGTGTTTCTAAGGTTTTATAGTGTTGTTCCATCATATAAGATTGAAGGATTGGTGTTTTGATTGGAATGATTAAATAGATTTGCAGCTTAAGGAACTCGGTTATTGCTTATTTTGACTGATGTTTTATTTCTGAACTGATGTTCCATTTATTTGTTGTTCCATTTCAATTGCTGTTCCATTTCCAGATTGCTAATTTGCTATTTCTTGAGGACAGACTCAGGCTGTAGTGGACCCTAGCATCTGCTACTTGGCCCCTAGACCTCTGATCTGCTCCCATCAGCTATGAAAGGGATGTGTTATTGCTACCAAGCCCTTGGCTGATGTGTTGTTCTATTTCATTGCCATTTCCTTTACCTGTTGTTTCATTTCTATTCATTAAGAACGATCCCAGTCTATAGTGAGCCCAGCATCTGCTATTTGGTTCCCAGACCTCTGATCTATTCTCATCAGTTATGGAAAGGATGGGTTATTGCTACCGAACCTTTGGCTGATGCAATACTTGGTGTGATTTATCCTTTTGAAGTAGTTAAGTTGTAGACTTGCATTAATTTACTTTCGTAGTTTTTAAATAGCTATACTACAAGCATTACTCTGGCAAGTTCTAAGCCTCAGACTGAGACACTCTTTGAAATAACCAGACAATCCTGGATTGACAAATTAATGTGAGGTAACTAGAGGTGAAAGAGACCCTTTTTATAGCTCTACATTTTGGCACCATTGCCGGGGAAGGAGTGTAGCCATTTGTCTTTTTTACAGTAGTGTACGAACCTACTAGGGAAGAATTGGGTTTTGAAAACGGAAGGTAAGAACCTACGTGCGAAGCATGTAAAAGCCCTGCTCCTTTGCCCGCTTTCCTGCAGATTTGCTGTCATCTGCTTAAAAATTAGTAGTTAAATTGAGTGCATGACTAAGCAGAAAAAGCCGGAGAAAAATCCCAAAGCATTACCAAAACCAGAAAAAGCTAAGGGACCGGTGACCCTTGGTCGATCAACATACATAGAAGAAATCTATAAGAAAGCCGAATCTCAACCTTCAGTAGGACCCAGGAAAGTTACTTCCAAACAACCTACTAGTTCCCTTCAGGCCTCAGGCTCACCATCTGAAGCCTTTGCTGAGGTGCATAGTCATACTGACGAATAGGAATTTCAAGAAATTGAGAATTCTATTCCAGAACGACTGCAGGAAGGGAATCTAAGTAATCTTTGTGAAGGAGAAGGGGAAACAGGGGAAATTGGGGAGCCAAGATCTCCTCCTAGGATAACTCAGCCATTAAATAGCCCAGACAAGGGGAGCGCGGTAAAAATTATTATTGAAGACACCCTATTTCCTCAGACAAAAATTCCAGATAGAGGAAGTGCTATTAAAACTGTTCCTGTTGAAAACATTCCCCCTCAACCTAGGAATACCCTCTTAGATCTTATGGAAGGTTATTGGCATATATTTGACCCAATGGCTCAAAATCTGCCAAACACCCAAACCTCTACATTACAATACCCCATAGTGGATTCCACAGCAAATGCTTCGATGAAAGAAATCCCCCTTCAACACATTCCTACATTTCACGGACTTACATCAGAGGACCCCGATGCATTCTTATTCAAATTTGATGTGCTATGCAGGGGATATGATTACACAACTGACCCCCAGAAGCTAAAATTTTTCCCCTCCACTTTGAAAGGGGCAGCTTTAAGATGGTTTATGGGATTAGGTGGTGGAGTTATAAATAACTAGGAACAAATGAAAGAATCTTTCCTAAAGAAATATCAAGATTACTGTAGGTCTAGAGAACTAAAAGATGAAATATTTCAGATGATAGCTAGACCAAATGAAACATTAGAAGAATACGTGGAACGTTTCCAGTATAATCTGCAAAGATACCCTTATGCATCGTTGCCTTTGCCTGATAATGTGTTGAAAACAACATTAATAAGGGGCATGAAAGAACAATGGATTGAAACATTAAACATTATGGGGAAAGGGGATATATATCAGGAAAGTTTTGCTGACATAATTGATTTATGTATCAGGAGTTCGAGAGGCAGTACATGAATCAAACTAGCAAAACATGATTGGTTTTCACGGGAAAACAAAATTTCATTAGAAGGAGTAACACGTGTGGAAATTGGGAATTTATTTGAAAATTTTAAAACTGATATACTAGGAACACTAACTACACAATTGGACGTTTTGCAGGCTAAACAGAAACAAATGGAGGCAGAACAGAATTTAGCAATCTTCTGCCCCAGATGCAGGAAGAAGCATAGCCATAAGGAGTGCCCACTAGATACAGTTCAGACATGCGCCATTTGCATAAGGGATCAATCTACAGAAAGTTGTCCCTCATTACCTGGACTGAAAGCGGTATATAAGGAAGTAGAAGAAGAACCAGAGGCAGTATATCTACTTAACCAGCATCGTCAGTGGCAACCACGACAAAATGGTATGTTTTCAGACCCAGCTTCTTCTTTTCAGTATCCGCAGTACAATACTCAACAGTATAATACATGGCAAAGTCAGTTTCAACCCCCATTTCCAAATTGGTCATCACAGTCGTACACTTCTGCAAACCCATGGCTAAATCAGACAAGCCAATCTGGCTGGTCGAACCCTCCTTATCCCCCACCATACTAGCAAAATAACCCATATCCACCACAATGGACTCCCTCCACTTCACAAGGTTCAGTCTAGCAGAATAACTGGCAGAGACCAACACAACAGCCATTAGGAAACATCCCTTTCCCTCAACCTACACTGCTAGCTTTACAGCAAAACCCCCAATCTAATCTCAGATCCCAACTCCCAGCCCAGCCCAATCCCAATCCAAATAACAGACCGGTCCAAGCACTCCAAATTTTAGAAACACCAGAAGAAGGACCCGATCTGAGGGAGTACAATGATCTGCAGCTAAGATCTGGGCGTATTATTCAAACAGAGGGAAACAAAACAGTTCAGATTGAAGATCAGTTACCTAGAGAACATATGTCACACGAAGAGGATGAAAATAGGCAACAAACTCAAAATCACGCAACTACATCCTCTCCCCCATTCCCAGAACGTTTAGTCATACCTCGACCTATACAACAACCTAATTTTGACATTCTGGGAGAATTACAAAATTTGTACATAAAAATCCCATTCCTTCAGGCCATTCAGGATATCCCGATATACGCTAAAACTATTAAGGAACTATGCATAAAAAGACCGAGAAGGAATGTAATAGATAATCCAAGAGTTCAAGTAGTCAGCACTTTACCTGACCTATTATCAGGAAAGGAAACACCTATTAAGTATGAAGACCCAAGAAACCCAATAGTAACTGTTCAAATTTATGGCCAAACCTTAACCAATGCCTTAGTTGGTCTTGGAGCTGCAATCAATATATTGACCACTTCCACTTGCCAAAAGTTAGGAATTACATCTGCAGAACCCACTTCAACTTTGTTGGAATTGGCTGATCGATCTGTGGTTAGGCCGGAAGGCATATTGCATGATGTTATGGTTTCAGTTGATTCCTGGGAATACCCAACTGATTTTCTGATAATAAACCCTAAAACCCTAAAACCCGACTAGATGGACATCCATTGATCTTAGGAAGGCCTTGGCTCGCTACTGCTGATGCCTATATCGGCTGCCAGCAAGGAAACATGATCATAACTAAGGGGGCAAATATTAAGAACTTAGTACTATATCCCCCAACGCAGCCAAGCATCACAATAGTCAAAACTAATAGGCACCCTGTATCATATCTTACTGACAACATTAGATCTCCATTAACTATACAAGAAGCACTAGAGTTCAAAAATAGAACAGAAGATGATTCCATCAATAACTTTATTAGTCAAACTGAACTCACATCTCATACCCAGTGTCATATGATAAAAGCAGCATTTGATAACGAAGTAGAGGAGGAACCTCTGAAAGATGTGCATGACCATACAATCCCTGTCACTTCAGTTGCACATAGTAAAATGGTGGAAATCGAACCTGGGAAGACCTTAAACATTAACGCCAGCCTTACATCGGAACAAGAAACAAAACTCATCTATATTTTAACAAAATATAAAGATGCATTTGCATGGGATTACCCCGATATGAAAATAATTGATCCTCAATTGTGTACACACCACATCTACATAGAAAATGATGCAAAATCTGTTAAACAACCTCAGAGAAGACTAAACCTTCATCTAAAAGAAGTAGTAAAAGTTGAGCTCCAAAAACTTTTAGATGTTAACTTCATCTACCCTATCTCTGATAGTAAATGGGTCTCCCCGCTTGTGGTGGTACCGAAAAAGAATGGGAAGTGGAGAATCTGCATAGACTATAGAGAACTAAATAAGGCAACGCAGAAAGATCACTTTCCTCTCCCATTCATCGATCAAGTATTGGACACTTTTCCAGGCAAGAAATTCTTTTCTTTTCTTGACGGCTTCATTGGGTATAATCAAATACAGATTGCCCCTGAAGATCAGGATAAAACTACTTTTACTTGTCCTTGGGGAACGTTTGCCTATCGAGTTTTACCTTTTGGTTTATGTAATGCCCCTGCCACATTCCAAAGGGCTATTCTTAGCATATTTTCAGATCTAATAAATGAAGGATTGGAAGTATATATGGATGATTTCACTCCATACAGAAAGGAGTTTGATCTAGCATTGGAAACACTAAAAAAAGTCCTACAATGCTATATAGCTACCAGGCTTTGTCTAAGCCATGAAAAATGCTACATGATGGTGACAGAAGGAATTATTCTAGGACACTATATTTCAGTAGCCGGCATTCAGGTAGACCCAGCCAAAATCCAAATACTTTTGCTTATTCCTACTCCTACTACTCAAACAGAGGTACGTAGCTTCCTTGGATTCTCTGGTTATTACAGAAGATTTATAGAACATTATTCATGTATTGATGCACTATTGTATGCACTAACTGGTAATATTGATTTCCTTTGGACAGCGAAATGTGAACGTGCTTTCAATGACCTGAAAAAGCTTGTATCTACAACCCCAGTCCTTCAGGGACCAAATTGGGATTTGCCATTCCAGATATCATCCGATGCCTTAGATACAACCTTGGAGCGGTCCTTGGCCAGGAGGAGGATAGAAAACCATACGCCATTTATTACATTAGCAAAAATCTATCCCCTGCTGAAGTAAAATATACTGTCACTAAAAAGGAATTTCTTGTTATACATGCTATCAATAAATTTAGACATTACATCACTGGATATCCCGTTATCTTGTACATAGATCATTCTACTATAAAATATTTAGCAAATAAGCTTTTCACAAATGGAAGAATAACCAGATGGCTGGTTTTATTGCAG
This sequence comes from Pinus taeda, assembly GCA_000404065.3. NCBI lineage: Eukaryota > Viridiplantae > Streptophyta > Pinopsida > Pinales > Pinaceae > Pinus > Pinus taeda. The sequence goes on from APFE031608140.1 coordinate 146,428, forward strand.
AGGTTTGACATTACAATCAAGGATCGACCCGGAAAAGAAAACCCAGTAGCTGATTTCCTCTCAAGAATGCCAAAACCAGTCGATGCAGCAGCAGTTGAAGATCAGTTTCCAGATGAGCATCTCTTTGTTGTTGATGTTCAAACACCTTGGTATGCCGATGTTTCCAATTACCTAGCAGTAGGTAAGTTACCAAGACACCTAACCCCTAATGAGCGGAAACAGATTGTCCAGCGAAGTACCAGATTTTCCTGGATTGGGGGCTATTTGTTTCACACAAGGGCAGACATGCAAATCAGGAGGTGCGTTCGACAAGATGAAATATTTGATATATTAAAAGCATGCCATGACCAACCATGTGGTGGACATTTTGTTGATCGTAGGACTGCACATAAAGTATTACGTACAGGGTATTATTGGCCCACAATTTTTAAAGATGCAAAGAAATTTGTCCAAGCATGTGATAGTTGCCAGAGGGTGGGATGCCCTAGTAACTCAGATGAGATTCCCTTGAAACCACAGTTACTCATTGAACCATTTGAGCGATCGGCCCTTGATTTCGTGGGGCCAATCAACCCAACATCAAACTAGAAAACATACATTCTAGTGGCAACAGAATATGTCACCAAGTGGGTTGAAGCAGAAGCCTTGCCCAGAGCTACAGAAGAATCTGTTATATAGTTCCTGCTCCATCTATTTGTGCACTATGGCCTCCCTAGAGAGATAATCACAGATGGAGGGCCACAGTTTACTGGAAATAGAATAGCGGCAACACTCAACAATTATCATGTTCAGCATAAAATGACCACCCCATATCACCCACAGGCAAATGGGCAAGTAGAAAGTAGCAACAAGATAATAGAAACGATTCTAACTAAAACAGTTGCATCACATAGATGCGATTGGGCTGCCAGACTACCAGAAGCACTGTGGGCTTATAGAACAACACGGAGAAGCACCACTGGCCACTCACCTTACCAGCTCATGTTTGGAAAACAACCTATCTTTCCTATAGAATTTGAAATCTAGACATTACGAACAGCACAAGAAGTGGGGTTAGACTTAACCGAGGCACAAACTAATTGATTGCAATAGATTAATGAGCTGGATGAAATGAGGCTCTCTGCACTTCAACACACTGCCTTGATACAGCAGCAGAGAGCTAAATGGCACGATGCTCTCATAAAAAATAGAGTCTTCCATGAAGGAGACTGGGCTCTTTTATATGACTCTAGATTTCAAGACTTCCCCAGGGAACTCCAGACCCGTTGGTTGGGACCATATGAAATTCAGAAAGTACATGAAAATGGTACCCTCACACTGATTACTATTGATGGTTCTTGGTATACCTTTAAGGAAAATGACCATCGAGTCCGTCTTTATCGCAAACCACTTACTCGGGAGTCCTTCTGCCAACAATTACGCCAAGATTCAGATATGGAGATCTTACGGGAGGAAGACAAGCCTCCTCCACCTGTAACTCATTAAGAAGTTTACTTTTCTTTACAATTTGTATATAATTGTTTGAATTATTTTTGTACATATTTTTTTACAGCATCTTTTGATTTTTGTTGTTCCTTTTCCAAAAGGAACAACACTTTTGATTTTTGTTGTTCCTTTTCTAAAAGGAACATCACTTGTGATTTTTGCTGTTCCTTTTCCAAAAGGAACAACACTTTTGATTTTTTTTGTTCCTTTCTAAAAGGAACAACACTTGTGATTTTTGTTGTTCCTTTTCCAAAAGGAACAACACTTGTGATTTTTTCTGTTCCTTTTTCAAAAGGAACAACACTTTTTATTTTTGTTGTTCCTTTTCTTAAAGGAACAACACTTGTGATTTTTGTTGTTCCTTTTCCAAAAGGAACAACACTTGTGATTTTTACTGTTCCTTTTCCAAAAGGAACAACACTTGTGATTTTTGTTTTTCCTTTTTCAAAAGGAATAGCACTTTTGATTTTTGTTGTTCCTTTTTCTAAAAAGAACAGCACTTGTGATTTTTTATGTTCCTTTTCCAAAAGGAACAACACTTGTGATTTTTGTTGTTCCTTTTCTAAAAAGAACAACACTTGTGATTTTTGCTGTTCCTTTTTGAAAAGGAACAACACTTGTGATTTTTGTTGTTCCTTTTTCAAAAGGAACAACACTTCTGATTTTTGTTGTTCCTTTTCTAAAAGGAACAACACTTGAGTGTTTTTGCTGTTCCTTTCTAAAAAAGAACAACATTTGTGTGTTTTTGCTGTCTCCAAAAGAAACAACACTGTTTGATTTCTGCCGGTCTTTTTACAAAGGAACGGCACTTGTTTGATTTTACTAAACAACACCGTTGATTTCCACTTCTCCTTTTTCCAAACGAACAACCATTGTTGTGCCCTTCCTTGAAAGAGCACTACTCATATGATTTAAAACAGCTTGTTCCTTCTCAAGGATGCTGAGTGCTAATGATCTTTCGAGTTTTTTGGAATAAAAATATCTACTTATGTGATGGAAACAAAAGCACAATATATAGAAATTGGTAAATCATAAATCGCTATCCTTATAAGTAACTGCCCTGAATTGGCGAAAGGACATAGGGAAAAGATATGCTTATTTATCACCTTTTGTTGCCATTGTTCTACTAACTCTATTTTGATTGGTTATCTCTATCATGTTGATTTTTTTTTTTTAAACTATTTTGATTATCATTCGTCAATAAGATCAAAGAGTCTATACCTTCCTATTGGGATTTTAAGACTTCTTTCACCATTCCTACTCTTAAGAAGTGTTGAACCACACTTTGTGTATAAACAGGAAAGGTTCTCTATTAAAACCAAGAAAAAAGAAGTAAGCAAAGCAGTTTTGTCAAATTGCAGGATAGGGAGTCTCATTACGAGCTGGCCTACCCTGATCACTAGGATGGAAGCGAAGTGGCATTCCCACTAGGGCTACCACACCCGGGAAATGGTTCAAAAGGTATATCAAAATAAATAAATAACCCTTGGAACAGGAGCTCTCACCATGAGCCGGCCTTCCCACTATTTGCTCCTTCCTCATGAATGGCACTATGACTAACTGGTTACCAAACCTACATAGTGGCCTATAGTTTTGACATTACATAACGCTTCCTCGCATACACAAAGGACTATGGTTCCCGGGGTGAAATAAACAACTCTGCCAACGTTATGGACACCTGTTGGCATCAGAGCTCTGTTAATGGTATTGAAGTCGTAACCTTTACACCAATGGGTAAGGAGATTATAACCTTTGTTTCTTATAACTTGATAATTAATTTAATTACCCAACCATATAGCGCATGACTATCTATTATCGCTAATCATTACGGAGCTAGTGATAGTGACCGCATGAGACTCGCTAATTATGGCAAATGTCTTATCCCCGAACTTCCATCAACTCACCGCAGTCGCTTACATATTAAAAGTGATCTAACTTTCTACCTCGATTTCAGTAACACGTTGTTCTTGGGGACATGGCATATTTTCATAAATTGTTCCATAAAGGCCTCGCGGTAGAGCAGATGCTGTTCCTTTACTTGACGGCTGGGACAACCTATCATATTGCTGGGGGGGGGGGGAAGTAACCTCATCATTCACCAGAATACGTGTCAGCCTGTTATTCGAGAAGATCTTGTACTCGAGCACAGCACGGATCAACAGTATGATCATTTGCCATTTTTGTTTTCTTCTGCATGAATCGCTATTCGAAGCTATTTCCATTACATGCATCGTTGCATTTGAATTTGAACAAGAAACACGCCACCAGCTTCTTTGCGTCTCAACGAACAACTTCTGTTCCTTTGAGAATTTGCAAGTGAAGCCATGGGAGGAAGGTTAGTCCACCGAGAACCGCAAACATTAACTGTTTTAGCTGCAGCCCGAAGAATTCTGAAGAAAGCAGGGTGGTTGACCTATCTCAACTGCCTGAAGGAGTCTAATGAAACTGTAGCGAAGGAATTTTTACAAAACCTATAGGAAGAACACTCCACAATAAGAGGAAAACGAATAGAGGTCACTGACGATATAATAGCAAAAGTCACAGGACTATCGGCCACAGGACCAGTATGGACAATAAAGAAGGAAAGGCTGCAGAAGATTGTGGAAATATTTCAGGACGAGGGCTAGAGTTTAACAGTCTGAGGAAAGGGGGTGCTACCAGCAACGCTAGGAGAGCCATGGGCGGAATTGGCGAAAATTATCCAGAGCTACATTACTTGCGAGAGCAGAAAAGACGTGGTAAGACCACGACATCTAAAACTCCTAGCTGTCTTAAAACAAAAATGTTCTGTGAATTTACCTGCATTGCTAAATTCGCTATTGCATGATGTGGCACGAAGTATGAAAAAGGCACATCACATAGAATCTATGGTTAGCCACCATGGATTAATTCGCTTGATAGTGAATCATAGTCTCACCCAGCAGCAGAGAAGCTGGGAAGAACTAATTGATATTATTAATAAAGGGACAACCACATCTGGACGCCCAGAAAAACGAAAACGAATTGATAGCACACCCCAACGTCCAGAGAAACGAAAGAAGGACGCTTGCACAGAAGTGCAAGCTGAAAAATGAGCTGAAAAACAAGCTGAGAAACAAGCTGAAAAGAAACTTGAAAAACGACCAAAAAAGCGGAGGCATGACGCTGGTACATCTGAACAACCAGAAAAATGTAGAAAGTCAGCAAGGCTTACAGGGTTACAATCAGAGCTGAAGAAACCCCGGGCTCGCACGAGCCAAGAAAAAGAGATCATAGATGAGCAATCTGTGGAGACAGATACAGAGGAAGAAAGTAACAAGGATGTAGAGAAGTTTGCAGGGACAGAGACATAGGAAGAAAACAACAGGGAAACAGAGCAGTTTGTGGAGGCAGAAACAGAAGAGGAAGACGTCAAAGGGGTAGAACAGTCAGCAGAAACAGAAACGGAAGAAGAAGACGTCAAAGGAAAAGAGCAGTCTGCAGAGGCAAAAACAGGAGGAGCAGATTGAAGAAGAAGGAGACGAGAAAGAAGAAGTTGATCGGCCCGAGTAGGAGGAAAGAATAGAACAGCAGGGAGGAAGCCCAGTACAGAACCCGATAGGGGAAGATGAGTTGGCCAATATTCTGGCCAATATGGGCGAGTATGGCCAACCCCTGAATCCATCCAACCTGCAGGCCGAAGAAGAAACCCAGGAGAAAGATTCACCCAAGGAAGTGCATACAGAAGAAGCATAAGTAGAAAATTCACCCGTTCATGATGAGAAGGTAACAGAAAATGTCGAGTAGGAACAACGTGTTCCTAGTCAAAAGACACCAGAGGAGAGTCCGGAGGAAATAAGGGCAGAGGAGGAATTGGCCCAAGAAACAACAGAGCCAAGCAAGGTTCTTACCCCAGAATAACCACCTCAAGAAGAAAATCTGGAAATTAGCCATAGTCCAACCCACAACAAACAATCTGCTATTCTTTCTGAGAAGTTGATGGAAATAAGGGAATTACAAAAGGAAAAGGGGACACTGTTAAACGTAATAGTCAAGCTTCGCCAACAGATTAGGCTTCTAAAAGAAAGACAAAGGGGGGTAGGGACCTCAACAAGAAAAGGTTCGGCCACACCAATAAGACCCCGTAAGAATAGGAGGCGAAGGACCGGGAGTCGTTCCACTACTCAAAACCCTGACAGAAGCCACACTGATGTTCCTAATGAAGTAGAAAGACAAACTGCTGTTCCTAATGAGGCAGAAAGACAAACTGTTGTTCCAATTGAAACAGAAGAACAAACTGTTGTTCCATTTGAAAAGGAACGGCATTGGGCTGGAGTCCGTGTTAAAATTGAAAAATATGATAAGGTGGTTCAGATGAAGGCACCACCTTCGGGAGTAATAAGGGTTATGAATTCAAAGCAGCGTAATAAGAAAGTCCAAGTAAAGTTCCCAGCCTCCACGGATGCATGGAAAAAGGACCCAAAAACAAGAACCCTTCACCATCATTTGAAGCAAGCCCAGCAAGAAGGAGAAAATCTCAGGGAGCAAACGGTCCCCCATGAAAAATATGAGGAATTACAGCAGCAGTTAAGGAACGTCAACCTGTCAGAAAGCCAAGCCTTCGAAGGATGGCGAAAGGAGCAAGAGAAAGTTTCCAAGGTAACCCGTAGATTAGATGTAGTTATTAAACAAATGGATACCTTGTGTGCTCTGTACAATGATGCCCTAGCATGTAGAGCCCCTACCAAAAACTATGCCCTATTTCTAATGGAAATATAATTACAATTGAAAATTAAGGCCGTTAGGGTAGGTGCTCCCAGAGAAATTAATACTATAGATGATTTTATAAACTACTGTAAGCATTATGGGGTAAAAGTACAAAGGTTATTGTGTGAATTTTACCTGCATAACCTTGTACTAGAACAAGAGACTGAGTTGAACCCTGGCCCTTTTGTTGGAGATATTCAATTACAAGCATTCATTTCATTTGCAGTCAATCAAATTAAATGGCTCAAAGCCTACAATGCATTTGAGAGACAAGAAAATGGATTAGACCTATGGGTAAGAGCTGAGCCTAGAGACCCAGAACAGTTATGGAGAAGTCATAGAAATCTCATGAGGGCTCTAGGAGTGATTGAAGCATTAGGACCCATGCATGAAGAAATCATTCAGCAAGGTCTTGAATTCTTTTCTTCTATTAAAGACCCTTCCGTTAAAGCAGATAAATTTTGATATCGGGTATCTAATCCAAACATTCAGCTCAAAGAGCCGTTTAAGTATGAAAATTTTAAGCTTGCTGCTAACCGATCATTTGGCATCCTGCACCTAGATACCAAGGTCTATATGAGATGCCTGAGGGCTAGACAAGCCATTTCTTTGATCATCTAGTTTCGCATCATGGGTGTAGGCCTCCCACACGAGATTCCATCTCCAGCCTACTCCCTCACTGCTCTGCATGTCAACTACAATGTTTTCATGAGGCCATGAAAAAGGGTAAGTTGGGGGGTGTGTGGAGTACCAAGGAAGGTATGTTTCGATGGTAATTTTGGTATCTTTTCATTAGAACTCAAAAGCCTTTTGCATGGGAAATCTAGATAATGATAATAATTTATAACGAAACACGAGAGATTAATGAGAAGCACTGATAATCGTCATTTCTATGTGCAGGAGGGAGGAAACACGGGAGGTGGCCATTCCAAAAGTAAAGACAAGGATGAGCTAACTGTTATCCCTCTAATGGAAGACCGGAAGTGAACTAGATCAAAACGGATCAACCCAGGAAAGGATGTGGAGAGACCAGCATGGAACAAAAAAGGGAAGAAGTAACGCAGTATTAATGATTTTGTGAATCCCTCGGGATCTTAGATCCTTGGGGATCGCTATTTTATCTATTTTATGTATCCAGATATCTCTGCCATCTTCCCTATAAAAGGGATAGCACTGTTGGCTACGGAGGAGAATCTTTATGTAATTTCTTTAAGGAAGATCAGGACTATGATCTTTATGTTCTGTTGAAGACTTGAGTTCATGTAATTTTATTGCATGCCTTAATACAGACTTGTTCGCTCTTTTATTTTTGAGCATGGATCTATCTTAAGCGGTGTACCCCTGGAGGCTAAGGGCCCGGCCCTGGAGGACACTTGCTCTTGTACTATTACGTGTGGTTTCCATGTGGTTTGTTCATAGACATAATCTAGACACTGTTACTCTATTACAAAATTCTTCACGATTGTGTTTTGCATTATAACAAGTCATCTTGAAAGGCATGTTTCACATGGTTATCGAATGTCACTGTCCTTCATTGTGAGATGCAATCGTATGTGTTTTAACAGAAGTAGATTAAGTATGTTGTGTTTCTAAGGTTTTATAGTGTTGTTCCATCATATAAGATTGAAGGATTGGTGTTTTGATTGGAATGATTAAATATAATTGCAGCTTAAGGAACTCAGTTATTTCTTATTTCGACTACTGTTCCATTTATTTGTTGTTCCATTTCAATTGCTATTCCATTTCTAGATTGCGAATTTGTTGTTTCTTGAGGACAGACTCAGGCTGTAGTGGACCCTAGCATCTGCTACTTGGCCCCCAGACCTTTGATATGCTCCCATCAGCTATGAAAGGGATGTGTTATTGCTACCAAGCCCTTGGCTAATGTGCTGTTCTATTTCATTGCCATTTCCTTTACTTGCTGTTTCATTTCTATTCATTAAGAACGATCCCAGGCTGTAGTGAGCCCAGCATCCGCTATTTGGCTCCCATACCTCTGATCTATTCTCATCAGTTATGGAAAGGATGGGTTATTGCTACCAAACCTTTGGTTGATGCAATACTTGGTGTGATTTAGTCTTTTGAAGTAATTAAGTTGTAGACTTGCATTAATTTACTTTCGTAGTTTTTAAATAGTTGTACTACAAGCATTACTCTGACAAGTGCTAAGCCTCAGACTGAGACACTCTTTGAAATAACTAGACGATCCCGGATTTACATATTAATGTGAGGTAACTAGAGGTGAAAGAGACCCTTTTTATAGCTCTACAAAAACCAGCTTTTCCTTTGCAGCCAGTTAACATCAATCAACCTTTTGAACAATGGGGACTAGACATCATTGGAGAGATAACTCCACAATCCTCCATATCCTTACTACTACTGATTACTTTACCAAGTGGGTTGAAGCAATTCCATTAAAGACAACAAACTCCGAGGGAATTATAGAATTCATAGACTAGTTCATCATTACCAGGTTTGGTGTCCCAAATGCTCTTGTTTTTGATAATGCATCTTATTTTTCTGGAAACGCCATGTTCGAGTTTGCTATCAAAAGAGGATTTAAATTGAAATATTCTTCAAATTACTATCCCCAGGGTAATGGTCTAGCAGAATCTACCAATAAAAATATACTCAAAATCATTAAGCGAACTATCGAACAAAATCATAAAAAATGGCACAAATCTTTAGTATTCGCACTATGGGCTGATAGAATAACATAGAAGGCCTCTATAGGTACTTCCCCATTCAACCTTGTCTATGGGAAATAAGCAGTACTACCGACCAATTTAGCGCTTCCTTCTCTAGCCCTAGTTCAGTTTATTGAAGAAAGACCTTCTTCTTCTATCCAACTCAGACATGATCAGATTTTAAAATTAGAAGAAGAAAGAGAAAAGGCCAAAATTACTCATGATAAACATCAGCAGATAATCAAGTTATCATTTGATTCAGCTTCATCTAGTTCTAAACAGTTGCAGGTTGGTGATCTAGTTCTAAAATGGGACAAAACACATGAGGATAAGGGTAAACACACCAAATTCCAAAAGATGTGTCTTGGACCATTTCAGATCAATGAAAAGGTAGGCCATTCGACATTCATATTACAAGATCTATCAGGAAAGAGGGATACTCTTCCTGTTAATGGCCTCATCTTAAAGAAATTCCTCAATTGAGGAGGTAACCCCTTCTCTTTTAAATTCAGTAGGATTAGCAATATTTAGGATCATTAGGAAATAAGGTTGAAAAATAGCTTCTATTGGCCTTTGTTGTATTGAAATGTTGCTTAGAAGAAGTATTTTTAATATTTACTTTTGTAAAATAGAAATTTTAAACAAAAAGAACAATTTCTAGGAAATTAGGTATATTAACATTCTGAAAACCCCATTTTGTTTTGTGAAAATCTTCTCAAGATTTAGAACTACTGTAAATCGTTTTAATGTTTTCAAACTGGTCACAAAAAGGTTATCAATATCAAAATAGAGACTGATTCAATCTTAGCATCCTCAACTATTACCTTGTCATCCATTTTCTCTTAAGGAGAAAATTGTTCATCCCATTCATTCAAGTATATGATTACTCAAAGTGTAATTCTAAAATATCTGATATAAAGATAAGGGGTCTTATTACAAGCCTGCTTACCATGATCATTGGGAAATAATCTAATCGATAGTACCAACACTGCATACCAAAACAGGGTAATGGCTTATAAACATAAGACAAGGGGTCTCATCACGAGCCAACTTGTTCGATTAGATTACAACCAGTGAATGGCATTGTCAAATCATCTGGCAACAAAACCAGGACAATGGCTTTTTATCTTACAAAAAATAGAAAAGAAAAGAAATACAAAATATGAAAACATGTTTTGAATTCATTATTTTAATCATACTCTGAGATGGAAGGGGTCATTAACAATCAAATGGTTAAAAGGTATCCTTGTCGAAACTATGAACGTTTGCTGGCAGCAGAGGCTCTACCTATGACAAAAGAGTCAACTAAAATGGCTAAGTTGGAAAGGTGTTTTGTTTTATCTTATCAACCAATAAAGGCCAATTTAAAACTTAGAATGTATTTAGTTTTAACAAGGGAAAGAATTAGCAAAATATGTCTTTATTATATTTAGGATGTGTGTATGCTTAGTTATATTAGAATTTTCCTTTTTGATAAGGTATCTATGTAAAGAAAGTTCAAAATTTCAATAACTTTTTCAGAGGTAACTGTTTCTTCCAGCGAATTGCCAATTGTTGTGCTATACAACAACCCCCCATTTCAATTTATTTTACTGTAGAAAATTATAAATTGAAATGGGTCCCTTTTAGAATAAATTGGTATTAATCCATCACTTTTCTAAGGTTCGGAAATAAACAAAACAACTTTAAACCTTTCAAAATAAATCAAAACGAATAATCCTTTATTATTGCGATAAAGCGATCGCAAGATCGCATATCGCAACAACAAAGGATGCATAAACCATGACCCATTGATTTTCCCCGATGCGATAAAAGAAAAATAGCTAATGGATATCGAGAAAGAAAATAATAAAAGGCCCCTCCCCTTCACTCCGATGCGATATCGCAATCGGCGATCGGGGAAGGCTACATGAACATAACAAACTCTCCTCGTTCAATCCCCCGATGCGAGTCAAGCGATATTGCTATCGGCGATCAGGGATTCCATAAGACTTAAATAAAATTGCCCAAACTTTCCTCCAATTACCGATTGCGATGAGTCTAAAGCACGACTTTTGAAAAAGATCAATATGATTTCACTATATAAAATATTAATTATCATTGAAAGCCTTTTTCTTCCCGATAGGGATTCGCCCGCGTCCAACCTCCAAAAAATCAAATCCACTCTTAAACCATTATTCGGCAAATAAAGGATATAATGAGCAATTAAATGATTGACAGGTTTTAACGACCAATTAATGAGAAGTCATGCCTAAATCCTTTCAGAGATTGCATCTGCGGGAGCCTTATGTTAAATCCTCCATTACTCATTGATTAACGCAATTTCCTCATACTTGGTTTTAGCCATCTATTCTCTGCATTACGTTTATTTTTCTTGCGCAGAATTTTTCCGCATTAACGATAGGAAAGAAATCAAAGAAGTCTGGAACGCCTTCGGCTCCTATGATAATAGGGCAGCATGCCACCGATCCGGGACCAAGCAAGAAGGGATTAATCTCAGATACCACATGTCTCGGCCTTGGCAGCACTACTTGGCAAATTATTTACAACTTGGTAGAAGCTGAGGACCCTCAGCAAACATCGTTACAAGCTTCAGCAAGTTCAAGCCGAAAATCTGATGCTACTTTAAAGGATTTGGTTGATTCCTACCTGCATAGGATAGCAGCTCGAGAGCAAATTCTTCCGTATACGGATGTGGTGAGATGGGCAATCGAGGCAATTCCAATTACAGACAGAACATTTTGCACTGTCGATGGAAGAGTATTTGGTTCATTTAAGCCCAACGATTTCAGAAAAACGTACCACTTGCCCGAGCCAGAGAAGAAATACAATAGAGCATTCCTGGAGAAGTTTCGAGATGAGAATGAGACCGAGTCAGTGCCTATACGAGAATGGAGACAGAACCCGGCGAAACACAAACATGAGTCTTCGGGTAAGTACTTCGTCGACTCCTTATGCTCTCCTTATTGTTATGCTGGAGTCATGATGTGTCGGTTATGGGGATTGCATGATTCTTCCAAGTTTTCCATAGAGATGGTTCCTCTAATGGAAGCGACATGTAATAGTGAAATAATGGATTGGGGGACTATATTATCGGATAAGTTAGCTACGGCTATTCTTGAATTTAGAAACAAATCCCGTGTTACTGATAGGTTCATCCCTCCATTTTTTTTTAGTGCCTACATTCTAGATACCTTTTGTTTCAATTCTGAGTTTCCTGTGTTAGGGTGGAGATGGACTCCACAGGACCCTATGCCTATTCATGTCTACCACCAGAAATTATGGAAAGCTCATTATAAACACCATTTATACCAAGTCTGCAATGGATTTATGCTACCTCTTTACTATGCAATTTTTGATAAACCTGCCCCTAAGATCTCCTCTCAGGCTGAGATTGACTTGACAACCCTAGGAACCTGGTTTGGAGAAGAAAAATTCACCTATGTAAGAGTTTTCGACAGTCAGGCCAGACCTCACGTCCTCCCCTTGTACATACTAGACAAGCTATTAGCTCGCGAAATAGCATATCAGCTTACAACTGCGTTAGCCACGAAAACTCTCAGAAATTCAAAGAAGCAAGTTTGGCCTCCTTTTCCCCTTAGGTGTGGCATCTATACTCTGCATGATTATAAACATGCAGAGAAAGAGGCAGAAAAAATCAACGTCCTAAGTCTCGCCACTCTGCCTAATAGACGTTTTGACCCGAATAAAGTCATCTACAATGCCCTGGATCAAGCCAAGCTCACTAAATTCGAGCACAAGGAAGATGAGTTTGATGACCTATTCTCCTCCGCCGAGTCAATCTTCCAGGTACAACAGGTAGCCAGGATGAGATACCGCGATGACGGGTTGGTAGAATTTAAGAAACTTAGAGAACAAAGGTTGCAAACTCTGCCTCTAGATTTGTTAGCTACTACCCCGACGATTCAGTCAAGCGAGCCTGAGCAGCAGGTTACTAATGAGCCTCCTACTACATCTGCAATCTATGAAGAAGTCCAGAGAAGGGAGTAGGAGGAACTCCGAAGAATAGAACAGGAAGAGACACAGAGAAAAGAACAGGAAGAGGCACAGAGAAAAGGACAGGAAGAGGCACAGAGAAAAGAACGAGAGGAGGCGGAAAAGAAGCAACAGGAGAGAATAAGGGAAGAAGAACAGAAAAGGTAGCATGAACAGAGCAGTAAAGAAATAAATATGGATAATCAAGTCGACCCAAGATTGCTTGAAGAATGGCAACAATTCAATACAATTATAGGCAATCTTGAGACCTCAACGGACGCCGAAACATCCAAAGCTGCCGATACACAAGATACAGCATCACAGGAGGTTCTAAACAAAGGAACCAGTGGTCCACCCTCAAGTACAGTAGTAGAAATAATTCCAAAGAACCCCTCCGATCAAATTGTTTTGCAAGTAGAGGACATTCCTCCACTAGATGTTTTCTATATCCCAAAACATAGGGCTGTGATAAAACGACAGCGGAAGAGAAGAAGGATTGATCAACCTTCTCTGTTCCCTGAACAAACAATAACAACAAATGTGGTATGGAGAGAAGAATTCGACCCCTCTGATGACCTAACCAAGTTATCTCAATATGTCGGTGCCTATTCGGCAACCACCATGGATAAGGCATCAGAGGTAAACAATTTGTTGAAGGAAAAGGATCAAGCGATCGCTTTATTGCAAGCGCAGCTATCGGAAGAGCAGCAAAAGTCAGAACAGCTACAACAGCAACTGTCCACACAGCAACAATTAAACAACCAGCTAATAAAACAGTTGCATGAAGAGAAGCGGAGGATTGATTCGGGAGCAATTCAGAAACAGAAAGAACTATCCGAGGCATTATCAAAATTGAAGGCGATGAATGAACAGATGGTAAAGACAAAAGATGAGCAAATTTCTCAATTATCAGCTCAGGTAGAAAGGTTCAAAAGTCTTCCCCAACTTGTTGAGTTCAAAGCAGAGGAAATGCAAATTAACAAGGCATTAATAACGCAAATAAGATTGTTATCTCATGAAATCGCCCAAGTGGAACCTTTATGCGACATAACATCATCTATAATAGATAAGTCAGTGGATGCCAGGCAAGATTTGGAGCAAGCCGAAGACACTTTGACAAATTTTCTTACATGGCAGGACTCCAATGAGGGAAAGGTAGTAAACTTGCCCAAAATCTTAGAATACCATAAGGAAATCCTATTCACAGAATGGCAATCCCAATTAATGAAAGCAGAGAGAGCTGTTTCCCAATGCAAGTTATCTACGAGCAATTTAATTGACTTGATCAATAACACTCTCTATTTATCTAACATGATTTCTCAATGTACACCAGGTAAACTATTATCGGCCAAGACATTGGAGCAGTCATGTAACCAAGAGCTTGAAAAGAATGGGAGATTGATCTCGGGGATTAAAAGTTTAACTTGGGACACCTATTGGTTGTTCCTAGTTAAACCATACAGTCAGAGATCCGCCCTCAAATGCCTGACGGATGCAATCGGGTGTATCATTCCCGATATACATGATGCCACCTATGCTGCTCAAATCAATTCTCGACTCAGCCGCCCTCAAGAAGTGGATCCAATGCTGGCAATATGCCAACTCCGGACAAAGGGCAAACAGCCAGAAGAATGAATCATCACTGCCAATTTCCAGATCACTGTGGGGGAGATATTTCAAGATCGGATTATACCAATTTAGTATTATTTTAATTTTGTAGTTTGTTAGCTTAGTTTAGTATTTATAGACCCTTTCATGCATTTAGAAAGGGTCGTAAAGTTTTTTGTATATGACTTAAGCTTGAAGTTGCACTACTGTACTTCAAGCATATTCTTTTATGAAGACAGAACCAAATCTTTCCAAATTTTGACAATGAAGCTTTGATATGAATGTGCATTATTGCCTTTATTTTAAAGTATTTCTGAATCAGAAGAAGGAATTCAAATTGCGATTGGCGTAGGGAATAATTCGCAGCTCATATGGTACTATTATCTATGTTTGAATTTATTCCTTTTATGTGAATTGTTGTTTGGTCATTTATGCTATTATTGAATATATGAATGTGTTTTAACAGTAAACTTTATTCTTTCCACTATTGGATGTTTACAGTTTGCTATTCTTTCAATCATGCATGTATCGGTAATATAAAAGAGAAGTCTAATATCGCTTTATCAATTACTTCGTTCAACTATTTGAACGAAGCAATTATCATCTAAATGAATGTCTTTGTTTATTGCATAGTGTCATCTATATGCCTATCAGCAAACATAGATTATTAAACATTGCACTTAAAGAATAGAAGCTTCCCGGGATAAAATAGTCATTTATGTTTTTTATTTATAGAATAAGTCCTCCATCTATTATCACTTGTTAGAAAACCAATCATTCATTCACCCCCTTTCTATTCACTATTGGGAAATTGGTCCCATTATATCGAGCCGGAGCCACCATCCCAAACGGAAAAGGAGCTGTATTAAGGTCCGGACCGGGTGGTTATCCCCCGATGTTGATGTAACGATTTTTGGGGCATCAACACCAGGCAAGAAACATATTCAGTTATCATTTAGTTTTTAGAAACTAATATCTTGTCCTATTTTGGTTGTCCTAATAATATCATCATAGACAACACGACAACATTCAAGTCTAAAATGATGACTGAGTTTTGTGACAAATATAACATTAAGTTGGGACATTCTACGACATACTATCCACAAGGAAATGGTTTGGTGGAGTCCTCCAATAAATCCTTAATCAACATCATCAAGAAAACGTTAGAGGCCAACAAAAAGAATTGGCACATAAATCTGATCAATGCATTGTGGGTAGATCGGGTGAGTAGTAAGAAATCTCTTGGACTTTCTCCTTTTCAAATTGTGTATGGAGTAGATACTGTTTTTCCTTCATCATTAGTAGTCCTGGTCATGAAATTGTTACAAGAAGCAGGAAGTGAAGAGAATGATATACAACACTGGATCAATCAAATGATTCACCTACAACAGACATGGGATGAGGTATTTGAGAACACCTCTAAGCTCTATGATAGGGTAAAGAAAATCTATGATCGGAAAAGAAAGGAGGATGATTTCAAAATTGGAGATGTGGTGCTTCATTGGGATGCCATAAATGAAGACAAGGGTAAGCATGGTAAATTTGAAAATATGTGGAAAGGCCCTTATTAGGTTTTAGCTTTCCGAGGGCAAAATGCTTTCTTGTTGGATGAGATGAATGGAGAACCATGCTTAGGAGGACCAATTAATGGTAGAATCCTTAAGCACTATCTTTTCTGAAATATGATTCTCAGAAATGTCTCAGTTTCATTGTACATGATAGTTTGACTTTCTGCAAGTGTGAAGTAGAGAATCACTGGAGTTCGGAGCTCGAAGTGGAAGCCATGGAGCTTTGCCATTTTCAAAGTTCAGTCGTCAGTTAAGTAAGTCAGTTTTGAGTCTTTTTTTTAGTTGATTTCAAGACAGTTTTGAGTCAGTTTGTGTTATTTGAGTTGTTAGAATTCAATCATGCATTTCAGTCTGAGTTTTTGACCGTATTGGCCCACATGGTTAGGCACAGTGGTCTACAGTGATCTTGACACCTCCAAGGAGCTGCCATTCCCAAATAAGGCCGATGTTAGAGTCAGTATTTGCATACTGCCATCAGTGATCAAAACTCCTCTTTTATATCATATTAGGGTCCCATTCTGAAATTTTTGTCATTCCACCTAGGTCCTCATGCAAAAATTTACTCACTGATGGTATCCCTAGTAAAAAAAATCCCTACTCTCCCTCAAAAATCAATATTTGTTGGCCCACATTCTTGTGTCTTATTGAGCATACATTTATCATAAAAGCTCATTTCATCATGTCTTGTGTTAGTCAAGTCCACATGGAGTCTGGTCACTCAAGGTCCCATTAGGTCACTAGGTTTCATTCTCCAAGGTCCCATAATACTCCATTTCACTGCATAAAGCCAGAAAAAGGTATGAGAGTGAGAAAAATAATATCCTTTTTTCATTTAAAGAGGATTGGCAAACATGTAGCTATGCTTGCCCAAGTTATAATTTTTATTCCAAGTATCAGTTCAATTTCAAATTGTAATTTTATTCCAAAAAGCAGAGATGTAATATTTTTTCTAATTTATGTAATTTTATTTTCATTATATGTAATAAGTTACTATTCCTAAGCTGTCAACTAAAAAAAAACTATGTGCCCACTTCATCCAAGCAAATTCAAAAGTGAAGAGTGTCAAAACTCCAACATCATCAACCTACAAAGAAGAAAATTAGAGTGTAAAGGGAAATTAGCAAGCATTTCAAAAATGAGAAGTGAAACATTAGAAAGTGGGTTTTAAAGCTAAAGATCAAATTCACTCAAGTATAAAGGCCTTCCTAGCATCTAACTCAACTCCATTTGCCTCATATCATTTCTTGAGTAAACTCCAAGAAAGCATTCCTCACAATTTTGGGCGAATTTAGCAAAACAGAGGCAAGCGTTGCGCATACACCAAAGGAACAATGCATAGAGCAGTCAGGTGCTGCGCACGCACCAAAGACATTGTGCATAGACCAGATAGACGCTGAACATGCACCAAAGCTACGCACCTATCAAACTTCGTCTATAAGATCTCAAACTTCATGAAATTGTTCCAAATCGTCAACACATGGTTTCTTAACTTCCTATTAAGTAAGTAAAGCCCTGTCCATCCCTCCTTACATCTCGCAAGTCATCAATTCATGCTATGAATTTTATTGTGTAAAATTTTTAATACTTAAGACTTGCAAACCCTTGTTTCATTCCTACACCCACAAAACTATTCCTAAGACCCTACTATCCTTCCCAAATCACAATAAACCCTATCCCTACCCTTGTATTGCTAAATCCCTATCCCAAGTGTATTCTCCATTAAACACTAAGTCCTGGGCAGAAAATTCCTAGGCATCCATACTGCATACCTGTAATAAAATACCAATTCCTAAATCCCATAAATATTTCAATCCCCTATCAGTTCCCTAAGTTCCCTAATCCCTTCCTCCACTCCCTAAATTTTTCCTACCCCACTCCCACTTCCATTTCCTAATCCCTAGGGTTTCAAGCAAAAAGAACAAAAACACATCATGGAGGAAGAAAATGGAGATTTTTCAGAAGATGAAGACACAGAAGAAATAATACCACACAAAGGAGGAAGAATATTGAGGTTTGAACCTACCAACACCAGGGAACTAATGGCCTCACCTATGACAATCACTTGTTTCAAGCATATGGGATGTTTTGATTTTTGTGGAATGGTACAAAGAGTTCAAAGCCATCCTGTTTTGACTATAGTTTTCATTTCAAATCTTAAGGACAATCAAGTGACACTTGCTAGTGTAACCTTCACCATATCCTCAGCCATTATTATTGCTACTACTGGAATACCTAATGTTGGTGAAAAGTGGTTTAAATCTCAAAACCTAGATCATCAGTATTATGATACATATTTGAAGCCTCGGTACAGAAATGAGAGAAAGAAATTCTTCCCTTTCAGCCACCTTCTTGATACATATTCTCCCATGATAAAAATCATCATGAATTACTTCACTTGTGAAGGCATATTTTCCAGACTCTACACATACTACATCAGATTTCTCATGCACTACACAAGAGTCAGAATGCTCAATATTCCTTATTATTTGTTCAGGAGCATCGAGAAAATGGCATACACAGTTTAGGGAAAAAGGTATGAGCAGGAAATGAACAGTCTCTTTCATCACTCTCTGATCAAGATCATTTTCCTCCATCACCTTAATCAGTTGAACATCTCATGGGACACTTTCATTCCTAATAATATTTTCACCGCTCCACAACCTTCACATGCTGAATATATGCCTTCTTCATCTCATCCCACTGATCATCAGGCTAAAGACATACCCCCTCCATCTCAGCCCACTACATCCATCCCTCCATCATCTCAGCCTCTTTCACCATCATCATCACCATTTTATGATCATACAGGGTCACCTAGCAGAGCTGAGGTCATCAAACCTAAGAGGATAGATTTGGGCACATTGTCATGTACTTATTAGAGAGGTCATAGGTAGGTGTTTTACCCACAGATTGTGGGAGGGGACCTGCCTTCTTCATCAGCAAAGCAAGTACATAAGGGCAAGCAAAAGATCATACAGACAATTGTTCATGAGGAAATTAGGCTAGAGGATGAGGACTTACATGAGATAGAAACATAATTTGACCTTGTTGACTTGGATCAAAATGATGATCATTAAAAAAAGCTTGATCATTAAAGGAAAAGAGCCCCAAATCAAACAATTACAAACTCAATTGTTTAGAGCTAAATATGTCATTTCATTTCTTGAGCAGGAAAACCAACAATTGAAGACAAAACAACTAATCATGGAGGTGGACCTTCTTAAAGCCAAAAGAGAAGAGACCAAGGCTAAGGTCTCACTTGATGAAGAATATGGAAAATATGGTGATCCTTATGAGCTGGAAGAACAAGTGTCAAGAAAAAGGCCAAGAACCAAAGGCCTAAACAGAGCATTGGAACTAGAGAAACAAAAAGAAGTTGAACTAGCCAATGAGCTTATCTTAAATGATCAATTTGCCATAATGATAAATGAAAATAGGGAGCATTGGCTTGAGAGGGTTAAAAACCATCTTGAAAAGCTCCTAGAAAAGGCTAAAAGAGACAATAACAAGCAGAGGAGGATGGAAAAGTATTATTGCCGAAGATACCAAATAGTAAGGTCAAAACTTAAGGAATTGAAGTCAAAGCCTGAAACCTTAAATGTGCAAGAGGAGAAAAGAAAATTGGATATCCTTGTTGAGGCCTCTTTCCATGCTTAGCACACTTCATTAATAAATCATACACCAATTTTGACAAGATTCTGGGCACTCTTTGGAATTTTTGGGTTTTTTGTGCAACTTGGACAATTTTTGGCACAGTTGGATAGTCGTATGCACAACGCCCTAGGCGCTACACATCTTATAGAAGACTCCAAATGAAAAACCAAGACCAAAATTGGATTCAAAAGGCAATGATAATACAGTTTTGACTATTGACACACCAAAATTGGACAATTTGACAGGGAGAAATGGCCAAAAACACCTCAAAAATCACCTTTATGCCCTCTTTTTCAGCTAGGCGCTGCGCACATAAGCAGACTTAGGAGATTGACTCTTTGGAGGGTCAAATCTTATCATTTTTTTGTAACCAAGTGTGTTTCTGGAAAGAAGACATGATAAGCATTCCAATGAGGTATCTTGGGATCAATTTAGACATTAACAACCCCTTCAAAACTCAGTTGGAAGATGGCACTGCGTATAGACCAAAGGCGTTGCGCATAGGACAATTTGCCTAATTTTTTCACTGTTTTTCTCCAGTTTTGATTTTCATCCTTGGGAATCAAATTTTACTAATGTTTTATATGGTAAATGTAATTATGGTCTTTTACTATTACCTAGGGGTAAGTAGATTAGGTTAATAGCTTTCATCAAGTCAGATGAATCAGTTTCAATGTAATTAGGGATGAGTCACTTTGACCACCCTACACTCTAGCTATCGGTTTAGCATGGTATGGATGTTTAGCATGGTTTCTTCTTTGTTATCATTGTATGAATGTTTTGTAAGTTCATAAACCATTTCATGTTTATTATATGGTAATTTTCAAGTTGATAGGCAGAATACATGTTTGCTCATGCTCTGTTTTGGGAAAGTTATCATAATTTGTCCATTTTTCTTCAGTTTAGGAAGAATACATCTCATATGCTCGTCCTAACTCCTCATCAATCTTAATCCATCTCACCAAATCACCTTTTAATGCTAAGCCTCCTGCCTACCTTGCCCCTTTGAATGTATTCAATCATATCTCATTTTCCCTGACCTAGCCTCTTTGACCTAATACCCTCATCCAGCAATAATCCCACCAAATCAAATAAAAAAAAACCTTTGCACATCATATATAGACTAAACCCTAATTCATCTAGCCCTCTTGGTTGTGATTTTTTGGAGAGAACCCTCTCCGGCTTGGTAGGGCCAGCTACCAAGTCAAAAGATTGGTCTGTGGTTACCTCAGCTGGACTCTTCCTCAACCTTGGAGATCCAGAGGAGTGATAACAGGACCTGTGCCTTTGTCTTCTCCTGGGTGAGTGTCCCAATAGATGGGATCACATGTGTGCACACAACAACATACTCTTGAATACATGTGCATGGCAAGCTTGTAGACAAGTGATGAACTATGGGAGCTCTTCATAGTTCCAGATCTAACTTCGGATGTGTGCCTTCAGTACGATCACTCTGGGCTTCATCATCTTTGGCAAGTGAAGCGGGGCTCCCTTACATCTCATTGTCCATGTTTGCATGTAATCAACAACAGCATGCACGTTCGACAGGATACATGCTCTTCTAGAACATCACTTCTGCCAATAGTTGAGATGGACGAACGCCTTGTGCACCGTACCAAACTTGGAATACAATGCCCGCATGACTATGTCAAGGGAAAATACTTCATCCAATATTACCTTATTCAATTATGCTCAGGTAGATGCTGTAACAAATTCTTCTCCCTACTTGGTTGTCTATATCTCCTTAGCCATTCGCTCATTCTCAATTATCAGTAAGCGAACACTCGAGCTAGTGGCTTCAGCATATGCTCTGGTAGCATTAGCCAATGTTGTTGGATGTTTGTGCACATCAAAAATGATCACTCGTTCCTCAAACTTCGCAGCAGATGTATGATCATCTAGAGTCAACACTCTGCGAGATTTCACAACTCTATGTTGAGACTCATCGAATGAGATGTTGTGCATCTCTCCCTCTGGCTGATCTCCAAGGATCTCAGTGTCTCCTTGGTCTCTTTGGACATGCTCCTCTTCTGGATGCAGTGAAGCTGGTGGGTCGACCTCTTGGTGGTGAGGCACGAGGTCAATGTCTTGCTCTAATTCTTGTTGCTCCATATTCATATCCATGTGTTCAAGTGCTTGCTTTATCTCCTGAGCGAGGTTATGCTCGTACGATGATTTAGCCTGTTTGCTTGATGCTAGTTTTTTTGATGATTATACTACCTATACGACATAGTTTCATCTATCTGTACAAGTTGCACCCCCTACTATACTTGTTCCTGTTACGCTTCCTTATCCTATCTGCACAGCTCTTGTTCCTTCCGGAGTTTCTCTTTCAACTCATGCAGCTCCTTCTCTGTTTCCTCCATTCTTTGTTTCTCTCTCTGCCTTTGCATGTTTCTCTTGTCCTCTATGGCCAAAGCTACTTTCTGCATAAGTGGGTTTGCTCGGAACTTGCAACTTTTCTTTTCCTCCATGCTGTCGACAATCTTCCTCTTGCCCTTGTCGTGCACTGGTATGTTTACCTCTGTTGTTGCTGCTTCTTGTGCTCTCTGGGATCTTGCTTCATGCTGCTTCGCTATCCATTCCATAGCGAGGCCGACCGGTTAATAGAGTCTGGAGGAGTTGTAACAATATCTCCATGGATCTTCCTCTGCCCAATGACATGCCCTATGGATCTAGTTAAACTATAATCTCATGCAGTAGTCTTTCACAAGACAATGCGAGTCATACAGATTGTAACTTTAGGCGTCGAATGAATATTTCTTCATTTTTTCTGCTTCGACATCTGCATGCTTGGAAGTCCATATCTCGTAAAACCCGATCTGCAACGGAAGAGTGGGGCAAGGTGCCTTCTTATTCCGGTGCAACCTAGCTGATAATCCTACTGAGATGTGAAATGCTACTTCCCGCATGATGAGTTTGTCCAAGGCAAACTTCGGTAGAACATGCAGAGGCTTCTCCGTGCTGTACATCCATATGAAGGTGCCAGACGGTGAGGCACACCAATCATCTATGTCGATCAGTGCCTCCATTGTTGCCTTCAACATGCAGGGTGGATGCTGTTCAAATATCATCTTGTAAACCAAGGTGACAAAATGATCGGACAGTTGTGTGATAACTCCTCTAAAGCTGTCTTCGGAAAACATCTTACAATAAGTGTTCACAGAGTCTCCGTTGGTGTCCATGCCCACTTCAAGCCCGGGAACTCTTCACGGGCATAGATTGCATCCAAGATGTAGGCAGATATGTAGATTCCTACTTGCATACCTTTGGGCAGATGTCGAGCCCTTGTTATCTGTTCTTTCAGCTGATGAGCCAACATGCCTTCTCTGTTCAGTTGGTCCAATGTGATCACCCAACTTTGTGGGAAGGTTTTCGTGCTTTCTTGGCCATACATACAACATGTGAAGATGACCAAGTATTGATACGCATTCTACAGTATCTTCGTCTTGTAGACCTAGTTGGGCGTCATCCTGAATTTAGCAGGCTCCTTTACCCAGTTCTTCAAGATATCTTTGGAGTTGGCATTGTGTCTGGGTAAGATGAAAGGTGTCTCCATGGTGATCTCATGCCTTGACATCTGATACATCTCATCATAATCATGTGCCCTAAACGTAGTAATACCTGTCCTGCTGACGCTGATCAATTTCATCGTCTCGGGATCAGTGTGCAAGACGATCCAATATATCATGTATATGCATGGGAGCATGGGATACTTGCATGCAATCTAGTATAAGCCAGAATTTTGGATGTTCATATAGACTTAGTGGTCTTCGAGGTCTTCCCCAAATGTGCCTACAAATGCATCATTAATTTCTTGTCATTTCAACTTGATGTCTTTGTCTACAATCAGCTTGGTGTCTTCATAGATCCACAGACTTGTAGAGACTCGCTCAATGGTTGCTCCAGTTGCAATTCTGGCAGTGTCCTTTGATCCTGCTCTCTTGGAGGCCATTGATCCTGAACTACTAAGAGGCAGAAGAACACCTGCTAGGTTTGGAGACAAAGCGACATGCCTGGCATGAAATCTATTAGCTAAAACCAAAGCAAACTGAGGAACGCCATGCAATATACCTGGGGATTAATTGGCAAGGATTGCACAATTTTTCTTGGGAGGCTGGCTGCCAGAACCACGCAAAAGGAAGTTCAGGCTATCTGGGGAGGCTGGCTGGCTGCTGGAATTGCGCAATGCGCAATCCAGGCTGGCCTGTTGGCTACTGGAGCTACGCAATGTGCAATTTCAGTTGGCAGTGGTTGCAGGCCTAGTGACTGCATTGCGCAATTTTTTCGGCCAACAGTCACTGTCCGTCAAAATTGTGCAATGCAAGACTAGAGGACAGTCACTGGGCAAAAAGGCACATTTCCTAAGAGGAAGACAAAGCCTTCCATCTGAGGATTATGCAATGTTGTCTTGGTGAGGTTTATTTTGGGCCAAGGCTGTCTAGACCCACTGATGCGCAACTGAAAGCAAATGTGAATGTGAATGGATGGTGATTCTGAGTGTAAGCAGGAGTGAATGATCATGCATGCAAACAATGAATAAAAGATTTAGAAAACAGAACAACATGCATGTGGGTGAAGCGAGTCACTAAATTGATGACCGTTCGTGCAAAAAATTGCATGCATGTGACAACAATGAGATGTTAATGAAAATTGAAATGGTGCTAGTACAAGCTAGTATGCATGTAAACAACAACAAGCATTCATAGAAATCAAGCGAACAAAAATCGCACAAGCCAAAACACAAAAAGCGATAGAAATGTTGCAAAAGACAAGTTAAGAGGACTTACCAGTGAATAGTTGAGTTGGATGTGTCAAAGACTCCTAAATGTGTTGTGGGATGTTAGAGCTCCAAGATCATTGTGAATAAGTGAGCTTTGAAGTGTCGAATAAATAAGTTTGAGGCTCATGATGCACATGCCACAAATCTAAGAAAAAATGACACTTGGAGAAAAGATTCTAAAACGATCTTTGCATGTAACCTCCAATTGCTAAAAATAGCTCCCTAAAATCTAGGGATGCTTTTTTCATGTTGCTTTTTGCTATTCCTAGTAAAAGCATCCCATACATGCAAGTCAATTTTTCCCGGTCACGGGTGGAATCGGTCAACTCAATGGCACATGCAAAAACCTTGTCAGCTGAGGGGGAAAAATGCGCATTTCTGGGAGGGAGTTAGGGTGGCTACCCAGAAGGTTTGCACAATTTTTGGGTTGAGTAGCAATTGCTGCCCAAAATTGTGCAATTTCTGGGCTGAGCAATCTTGCTGGGAGGAATTGTGCAAGTTTCTCAGTGAAGCTTGACAGGTAGATTTGCGCAATTCTGGAGCCCAACGGGCTACCATACAGAATTGCGTAATTTCTAGAGGGAAGACTAGTTCCCCTCCAAAATTGTGCAATTTCTTGAGGGAGCTTCTCAGCCTGCAGCTGGACTAAGTCTGGAGAAACAACTTATGAAGGGGGCGCAACAAGCTCTCATGCACAGCTTGCCAGTCTGCTACAAAATCAATGAAGCTTTTGTACTTGACAAGGCAAGACATGTTACCGAGGAAGGTTGGTAGGGAGGCTCCAAAAAGAAGCTAAGAAAATTCTTTTACGGGTGGTTGCAGCTGCTACAACACTTGGTGACACACTGGTAGATCTCTAGTTCTCTAAATGGACCTTGTTTGTGAAATCAAGTCTAACACCTCCGAAAGTATTGTTCAGTTCTCAGTTCGTCTTGGTTTTCACACAAGCTTGATTGTAAGATGTAGCATTTGCCAAGATCTTGGTAAATTGACACACATTCATGCCAAGGCAACACAATTGTTTCGATTGGGGTTGAGGGGTATATTGGTGCACAAGTAGTATATTCGTCAGAGTCTTAGTTTCATCTCTGGTGTTGCTTCACTGCCAGCAGGCTTGGAAAATACCCCAGGTGAGTCATTCAGGAACACAAACATCACTCTGCTTCTACTGAGCTTGGTCAGTACCCCAGCAGAGTTACTTGCATCACCTCTCTGCGAAGGAAGCCTTTCTCTTCTTTTGCCTTATTCATTTTTCATTTTTTCATTTTTTATTTTCATAATTGTGCATATCACTTCTTCATTTTAGAGGTGGAAGAGGGATCCTGACTTATTGAGGTCATAAGAGGTTGTTCCTTCAGAGAAGTAGTTTATTATATACCTCTGACATTCCTGTTAAACTTTTCCCCCTCACCTTACTCTACTTGACTGAGCTAACAAGGGTTAACCCAAAAACAACCGACTAGAGTAGCTGACACTAGTTAGTGCGCAAGCGTTGTGTTTTCACCAATGTACACTTCGAATAGTATGTATTTTTCATCGACGTATCATGGATGAAAAGTAACAAGTTCTTCACAAAGAGGTAGGATGACAGATAACCAAGTAGTGATAGCTGCACAAGGCCTCTTGTACTTTACCCAACTTGTTTCGAGAGTCACGCACGATTTCATGTGAAACTAACCTACGAACAAGAACAAGAACAAGAAAACAAACAACAGAGCAAAGAAGATGTAGAAGTAAATGTGAAAGCAAAGTGATTAAGTAAACAAGCGAGCAGACAATCAAACATGCAAAGCAAGAAAGCAAATAGGCATGCAAGCAAACAAACTGAAAGCAAACACTACTTCTACTCCTAAGCTAATGGTGCATGGGCCTGATCACACGAAGTGATATTTCCAATGCATCCACCAACACATTGGTGGACCCATGTTGGTGAAGGCTTCGTCCATGAGCAACCCAGTTGTGCGAACTAGAAAACACGAAAGATATAACAATGAAGACAAACACACTTCATGTTTAAAAGTGTCCACATGACATAAGTGAGTGCAAGTACATGACATGTGATCCATGGACTTGTCACGATGTTGTGTGACATTGTGTGCAGCTGTGAAGCATACGCATACTCTTGACTATGACATGCAAGCAATAGAAAGAAACAAAGACAACTTGCGTCATGCACATGTGATTGCAATGTAAAATTCCTCCAATGCATGCACGATGGGATCGTGCAGTTTGAGTGGAGGAAGCATGGTTTGTGTGTGAGATTGATCTTCAATGCATACAAATGAGTGATGAGGAGCCTCGGGTGATTCAACAATTTCTTAATCAGAAGTGAAACCAACCTCAAGACAGCGAGGGCCTGACATAATCATCAACTCGTGTTGAAGTTCCTCGACAGTCTGGGGTGTTTTGACTTCATTGTCAGATAGATCATCATAAACAGGTGCCTTTGAAAAATCAATTGCAATAGAATCATGATCATGATTGAATATGGGAGTAAATAGATCACGACAGCTACAATAAGAAAAATCAATGATTTCATCGGCATCATTGTGATCTAATAAATCAAACTGAGGGGTAGATGAGAAGCGAACAAATTCATCCTCTGTGTTTCCGGAAAAGGCAAATGAAAGGTCAAGTAGATTTTCAATGAATAATGTATCCTCTCCATTGTTAGATGATGGACTGACATCCAGGGTGTCCTGCAAGTGATCAACAATGGGTGCATCTATATATGAGGATATACATGTGAAATCATGGATGGCAGGTTCCCCAAAGATGCCAGGAAAGAACGGAGGAGGCTCGGACAGAAGGGAGTCATCCTTCGTCGAGTGTTGAGGCTTAAGCTCCTAGTCATACTCATCATGAATGACAATACATGTTGGTTTTGCAACACCAACTCCGTCGATGACTTGATCCTTATTGACAACAAGTGTATAGTCCGAAATGGAAGAACACAAGACAATATCATCCGAAGGATCATCCGAGTACGAAGATGAAGGTTGTGGTACAAAATGCATATGACAACTCGATGGACTCACAACCAAATCTGTTCGAAAATTAAGTGAAGTGATGTTGGGAGGATGTGACAACTAAACTAATGTATGTGTCTATTCTCCCGCATCACTCTGCAGTGGTGGAGCTGTTTGATGACAGGCCGACAGATAGTCACTTGTGACAGTGATCATTTCTATTTGTGATTGCGCATTTCCATCACTGAAGTATGTTGAGCGAGGCTTGGGGTCAAATTCTTCTTGGGGTGGACTGATTTGTTAATACAGTACTCGAATCTATCCCAAATATAAGGAAATTTCATTTGGATCTTCGAAGCTTGAAAGTACAAACCACAGCGTTGCCAAAAGTCCATAGGCAATTCATGCAGAGCCTTCCATTGTTGTAACAATTTTTGGTCAAGATATTCTAGATAAAAATGATAGAAAGTATATTCAATGAGATCAAAGAAGTGCTGAAGTGAGCGCACGTTGTCAGTCAGTAGGCTGCACATCCACTGATGTGGGGATTCACGAAGTGTGTATGCAAGCAGCAGACTGGCTTGTTCGTCAAAACATCCATCTTCCTTGTTAAGCATGGAAAGGAAGTCATGTAATAACACAAGCCATGCTACTTCGCCTTCACCATCATTCTTGTATGTAGACAAGATCAAAAAAATCCCTCGAGATGGTCACAGGTTCGGCATGCATAAAACATCGTGGAGGGTTAAGAGTGCAAGATTCCATGATAGATGTGAAAAGGTTCAAAACAGGATGAGAGGACACAACTTGTCATCTAGCCCTCCTTCTAGTGCTAGAAATGTTGACAGTGCTAGAGCCACCAACATGTCAGGGGATCTCCCTAATAAGAAGTCCCAATTAGACCTCAAATCGTTTGGTGTAGGAGTCCCAGTTGTACGATAATGCCTTGATTGTGGTTTCGTACAGAGGCAAGTAAGATATCCCTATTGGTAGCAAGGGTTTGACATATGCGGTAAGTCAAGGAAGGTGCATGATCTGTTCTAACACACGGAGGGTGAGGTGAGTGCACCCCTTGGGAAACCTGTGATAGCACAAAGTTAAGAAGGGAACACACGAGCAAAGATGCATCACAACATGGAAGGCAAGTAAGCTAGCAATCCAAAGTGATGGTTAAAGCAACACCACATTTCATAAAAATTCATACACACATATATAGAAATAGCTACACATGCATGTGTAAGCAAATAGATACATATATCATTTAGAGTACTCAAGATAACTAAAATACCATACAACATATGCATGAAACGTGCTGACTCTGTTATATTAAGAAGTGTAAGTTCCAATCATACAATACATCCATGTCCAACCACTAGTTCTGACAACGGAACGTTACAGCGACAACCACCTGCTCCTCCAAAGAGATATACTAGCTTTGCGTAGTGGAGAAGCCAAGGCTCATTACAATACTGTCCAAGCTCTCTATAAGATAGTCCTATTGGAAGCTTGGCTGAAAAAAAGCCTATATAGTGAGTTCTAAGGGACTATTTATAGCAAAGGGTGGGGTGGCCCTTGACATTCCCCTTTGTGACAGTTCATCTACCCTCATGACTCTTCATCTATTCTATGACTGCTACATCCAACTATCGACACTTGAACTTACACTTGAAAAGCCATTACATTATAATGCACATGTACCCATGTGAGACAAAATGGCTTGAGCAAGCCATGCAAGACATCACTATGACTCAGAAAATTGTTGGAAGACCAACTCTTCAACATCCTCACGGTGGTCGACAGTAGGGAACTGATGCCAAGCTCAGTAGTACATGATGGTATCCGTGTACTCTAAGGTGACATCTTTCTCGAAATGAAATCTTGCCTCCATAGCATCCGGGTACACTGCTCAGGATCCTCTATCCAACTTGTCTAATAGCATGCGCATCATTGTCTTGAGTGCGGCTGAACTAACAACATACTTGTGCATGGTGTCTGCACTGATTGACAAGTCTGGGTTGGTAGCTATGCGCATCAACTCGTCAAAGTATGAGTCAAGCTGTAGTCAGATATGTGCCTTTGTCTTCACCTAGGTGAGTGTCCCAATAGATGGGATTGCATGTGCGTGCACAACAACATCCATACTCTTAAATACACATGCATCGGAATCCTGTAGATTAGAGATGAGCTGCAGGCGCTCTTCATGTTGGGTTGTGTTATATTCTTTCCACGACTAGCCCCAATAGTTATATCAAGGGGATAGAGGGGGGGGGGGGCAGAGCTCCCCTTCGTTGGGCCGATGCGTAGCAAGGGGGTCACAAGAGGGGCGACATCACCCGGGGAATTTTTTTTTTTGACCCTATATTAGGTGGGCGGACTGACCTATGGTTTTGTGCATGGATTTCACACATGGTTTTGGGTGCGATAATTTTCAGTCCATGGTATTTTTTAGATCTGGTCAAGGGAACTGTGGTATGTTCTAATCCAGGGTTGGATGCTTTGACATGTATATATATGTATTGTAACATTGAAAGGAACATAATGAAAAATCAATCTGATAGTTCCGATTTTGGGATCCAAGGGAAAATGTCTGTGTATATTTGTTTTATGTGTTATGCTCTCGCCATTGTTTATTTTCTTTTTTTTTAGAATTCATATGTAGGTAATTTATGTATGGGGTTAAAACCTCCATTTGGTATCAGAGTTATTTTGGCTTCAGGGGATGCCTTTATTGCTGAGTGGTTTTTCTCAAGTCTGTGGTAGACCCTGTTTAGTGGGAGATCTGCGGATCGATTCTGGTGGTGAAAGAAGATGGCAAGCAGTGGAAAGATAGAGATTGAGAAATTTAATGGTCAGAGTTTAGAGTTGTGGAAACTCAAGATGGAGGATTTGTTGGTGGATAAAGATTAGTGGATCGTGGTAGATCCAGGTACTAAACCAACTAGAGTGTCCGATGAAGAATGGAAGCAGTTGGACTGGAAGGAAAAAATCACAATACGATTATGTGTCTCAAATTCAGTATTGTTGATTGTATTAGGGGAAGCTACAACAAAGGCTTTGTGGGACAAGTTAGGGACTTTGTACCAATCTAAGTATTTGATGAATAAACTATTGCTACGGAAAAAGTTGTATAACCTAAGGAAGAAAGATGGAGACTCAGTGACATAGCATCTGAACATATTTAATACTGTGGTAAGCCAATTATTATCTATGGATATTAAAGTTTCATATGAATATAAGTGCATCAATTTGTTGTGTTCTCTACTAGATTCGTGGGATAGTCTGTTTGTTGCAACAGGTAGCAATGCAACTGCCTTGCATTTTGATGAAATAGTCTCAGCCTTGTTGACAGAGGAGATGAGATGGAAAAATATGGAGAGCCAAAATGGTGATGCCTTGTTTGTATGAGGACGTTCCTAGAACAGAAACAAAAATAAGTCCTTGAGTGGGAGATCTAAATCTAGAGGGAGATCTAAATCTCTAAGAAAACCTATAAAGGTGTACTGGAAATGCGGAAAGGAATGACACTACAAAAGGGACTATAAATCTAAATCTCTTGGGAAAGGAAAGGGGTCTGATGATGCTCCTTCTGTAGAGACAAAAACCACCTCAGATGAAGGTGGGGATGTGTACTTGGCTTCTTCTTCAAGTACACATGTAGATCATTAGCCATGGTTGATTTACTTAGGTGCATTCTTTCACTTCACTCCCTATAGAGAGTGGTTATGCGAGTATGAGAAATATGATGGTGGTTATGCCTTCTTTGGGGATGATAGGAAGGATAGAATCGTTGGTCGTGGAAAAGTCAAGTTTAAGTTGCAAGGTGGAAGGATTAGAACACTTCCAGGTGTTCTAAATATTTATGCATTAGCCATAAATCTTATTTCTGTAAGAAAGCTGGAGGATGCAGGTGTAGAAAAAGTGTTTGGAAAAGGTACCTGCAAGATGGTTCAAGGAGCATTGTTATTGATTCAGGGAGTTCAAATTGGAACTTTGTACAAGCTACAAGGTAGCACTGTTTTTGATGGGTGCAATAGTTCTATGGTTCTTGAAAGTGGAGGAGAAAATCTAGTGGTCTCTGGAGAAAAGGCCATGCTATGGCATCAAAGGCTTGGACATATTAGAGAGAAGGGCCTTCGAATACTTCATGGTAAAGGTATGGTAGAAGGTATGACTAATAGATCTATGGATTTTGATTTATGTGAAAATTGTGTATATGGGAAGTAGAATCGGGTGAGTTTCCCCTGCAGTGGTAAGAGGGCGAAATAGATATTAGAGCTTGTGCACAGTGATGTGTTTGGACCTGTGAAGGTTCCATCACTGGGTAAGTCTATGTACTATCTATCATGTATATATGATTTCTCAAGGAATACATGGATATATTTCCTCAAGAAGAAATCTGAAGTCTTTGATAGGTTTAAAGAAATTAAGGCTCTGGTGGAAAACCAGACAAAGAAGAAGATAAAAGTGCCGAGGACAGATAACAGTGGAGAGTTTTGCAAGAAGGAATTTGAAGAATTCTGTAAGAAGTGTGGTATAGCATGGGAGAAGACTAATCCATACACACCTAAGAACAATGCAGTTGCGGAAAGAATGAATAAGATGTTGATGGAAAGGGAAAGAAGCATGCTCAGTGGTGTCGAGTTAGGAAAGGAATTTGGGGCAGAGGCAGTGGAGACTGCATGTTACTTGGTCAATAGATCACCTTCATCAGCGTTGGAGGATAAGACTCCACAAGAGGTATGGACTGGTAAGAAACCCTCTCTTTCACATCTTAGGGTATTTGGATGTGATGCATATGTACATGTTCCAAAGGAGAAAAGAACAAAGTTGGGTAGTAAATCTGAAAAGTGCATCTTTATTGGGTATAAGGATGGTTTAAAAGACTATAAGCTTTGGAACCTAGTAAGAAGGAACATTGTGTACAACCAAGATGTGGTGTTTAGAGAGGTTAAATATGTTATTAAACAAGAATTCCCATCAAAGGAACCTGAAAAGATAGAATTTGAGCTAAAGGAGGAAGAATCATACTCTATAGTAGAAGAGGAATTAGAAGATGAAGAGCCATGAACTCTAGTTGTGAGAAGACCAGTTCAAGAAAGAAGGCATCCAGAAAGGTATAGTCCATCTGTTTTCTGTTCAAATTTTGCTTTATCTATTACTGATGATGATCCCAGAACTGTGAAGGAAGCAGTAGATTCAGAGGATGGAAAACTTTAGAAAGAGGCCATGGTTGATGAAATGGCATCTTTGCACAAAAATGAGGCTTGGGATCTGGTGGAGTTTCCGGATGGAAGGAAACCCATTAGCAACAAATGGGTGTTCAAGAAGAAGATGAGTGCAGAAGGAAAGGTGGAGAAATAAAAAGCTTGGTTGGTAGAAAAAGGTTATTCCCAGGTGTCAGGAATTGATTTTGGTGATATTTTTTTCTCTTGTTGCCAAAGTATCTTCTATTAGATTACCTTTACCTGTTGTTTCTGCTTTTGATTTTGAGGTAGAATAGATGGATGTGAAGACAACATTTCTTCACGGGGATCTAGAAGAAGATATATAAATTTAACAACCTGAAGGGTTTGCGCTGAAGGGTAAGAAAGAACTGGTATGCAAGTTAAAAAAGTATCTGTATGGCTTAAAACAGTCACCAAGGATGTGGTATTAGAAATGTGATATATTTATATGGGGACTTGGATTCACCAGAAGAAGAAAAAAATTGTTGTCTGTATTTTAAATTAATTGGTGACTGTGTTATTTATCTGGTCTTGTATGTGGATGATATGTTGATGGTTGGAAATGACAAAGAAATTATCCAGGATTTGGAGACCCAATTGTCCTCCAAATTCGACATGTCTTGGTGCTAAAAAATATATTTTAGGCATGGAAATTAAAAGAGATTGAGCAAAGAGTAAGTTTTGGTTAAACCAGAGGACGTATGTCGAGATAATACTGCAGAGGTTTAATATGCAAGATAGTAAAACCAGTGAAGGTTCCTATTCTTGTAGGTGTAAAGTTATTTGTTGAACAATGTCCCAAGATAGAAGAAGAGGAATAGGACATGTCTTGTGTTCCATATGCAAGTGCAGTCGGTAGGTTGATGTATGAGATGGTCTATACAAGGCCAGACATTGCACATGCAGTGGGAGTATTAAGCAGGTTTATGTCAAAACCGGTGAAGGAGCATTGGACAATAGTGAAGCGGGTTTTCAGGTATTTGCATGGCACCAATGATTATGGGTTTGTGCTACCAAGGAAGACTAGGATTGGACAGAGTTTTGGAAATTCGTGGCTTTTTTGATGCAGACTGGGTTGGAGATCTGGATCAGAGAAGATCTACAAGTGGGTATGTGTTTAACCTATTTGGAGGTGTAGTAAGTTGGATGAGTAAGAGACAATGTGTAGTGGCACTGTCAACTACAGAGGAAGAATACATGGCTACCACTCATGCAAGAAAGGAAGCAGTTTCGTTGTAGAGATTGTGTTCAAATATGGGGTTAGTATAATGAGCTATAAGGATAGACTGTGACAGCCAAAATGCAATTTTCTTGGCAAAGAACCCTGCTTATCATTCAAAGACAAAGACAATTGATGTTCAGTATCACTTTTTGATGGATATGATAGAAGACAAAAAGGTGTTGTTGGTAAAGGTGGACACTTTGAAGAATACTGCAGATGCATTGACAAAATTTGTGAGCTCTGAGAAGTTCTCTAGGTGTAGAGAAACAATGGGCGTTGTAGGGCTAGACCAATGACTAATCTCTCATGTGGAAAGAAAACAACAAGTGGCAGAATGTTGGGTCGTGTTATATTCTTTCCATGACTAGCCCCAATAGTTCTACCGGGGGGGGTAGCGCCCCGGGGAATTTGTTTTTTGGACCCTATATTAGGTGGGCCGACCTACCTATGGTTTTGTGCATGGATTTCACACATGGTTTTGGGTGCGATGGCTTTTGGTCCATGGTATTTTATAGATCCGATCAAGGGAACTACGATTCTGTTCTAATCCAGGGTTAATGGATTGGGGTTTATCGATGCTTCGACATGTATATATATGTATTATAACATTGAAAGGAACATAATGAAAAATTAATCTGGTAGCCCCGGTTTTTGGATCCAGGGGAAAATCTTTGTGTATATTTGTTTTATGTGTTATGCTCTCATCATTGTTTTTTTTTTTTTTAGAATTCGTATGCATGTAATTTCTATACGAGGTTGAAACCAACACTTCATAGTTCCAAATTTGACTCCAGATGCGTGCCTTCAGCTCGATCACTTCGGGTTTCATCATCTTAGGTAAGTGAAGCAGGGTCCCTTATATCTCATCGTACATGTTTGCATGCAATCAATAATAGCATGCACGTTCGACAGGATATGTGCTCTTCTAGCACATCACTGTTGCCAACCGTTGAGATGGACGACCACCTTATGCACGGTACCAAACATGGAATACAACGTCCGCATGAGTGTGTCAAGGGAAAATACTTCATCCAATATTTCCTTCTTCAATTCTACTCAGGCAGATGCTATAACCAATTCTCCTCCCTTCTTGGTCGTCTATAGCTCCTTAGCCATTCACTCGTTCTCAACTATCAGGAAGTGAACACTCGAGCTAGTGGCTTCGACATATGATCTAGTAGCATCAGCCAATGCTACTAGATGTTTGCGCACGTTAGACATGATCACTCATTCCTCAAACTGTGCAGGAGATGTTTGATCATCCAGAGTCGACACTTTGTGAGATTTCACAACTCTATGTTGAGACTCGTCGAATGAGATGTTGTGCATCTCTCCTTCTGGTTGATCTCCAAGGATCTCATTGTCTCCTTGGTCAGTTGGGATTTGCTCCTCTTATGGATAAGGTGAAGCTGGTGGGTCGACCTCTTGGTGGTGAGGCATGAGGTCAATGTCTTTCTCTAACTCTTGTTGCTCCATATTCGTATCCATATGCTCAAGTGCTTGCTCTATCTCTTGAGTGAAGTCCTGCTCCTGTGATGGTTCACCCTATCTTCCTAATTCCAGCTGTTCTAATGAGTCTACTACCTATATGGGCATAGTTTCATCTATCTTTACAAGTTGCACCCCTTATTGTACTTGTTCTTGCAGTGCTTCCTTCTCATGTCTGCGCAGCTCCTGTTCCTTTCAGAGTTTCTCCTTCAACTCATGTAACTCCTTCTCTGTTTCCTCCATTCTTCATTTCTCTCTCTACCTTTGCACGTTTCTCTTGTCCTCTATGGCCAAAGATTCTTTCTGCACAAGTGGGTTTTCTCGGAACTTGCAACTTTGCTCTTCCTCCATCTTGTCGACAATCTTCCTCTTGCCCTTGTTGCGCATTGGTATGTTTACCTCTGTTGTCACTGCTTCTGGTGCTCTCCAGGATGCTAATTCACGCTGTTTCACTATCCATTCCATGGCGAGGCTGACTGGTTCATCGAGTCTAGAGGAATTGTAACAATATCTCCATGGGTCTACCTGCACCCAATGACATGCCCTGTGGGTCCAGTTAAAATGTACTCTCAGGCAGTGGTATCTCACAAGACAATGCGGGTCATACAGATTGTAACTTTGGGCGTCAAATGGATATTTCTTCATCTATTTTGCTTCGAAATCCGTATGCTTGAAAGTCTGTATCTCGTAAAACCCGATCCGCAACGGAAGAGAGATCCAAGGTGCCTTCTTCTTCCAGTGCATCCTAACTGATAACCCTATCGAGATGTGATATGCTACTTCTTGCATGACGAGTTTGTCCAAGGAAAACTTCAGTAGAACATGCAGAGCCTTCTTCACGTTGTACATCCGTATGAAGGTGCCAGATGGTGAGGCATACTAATTAGCTATGTCTATTAGTGTCTCCATTATTGCCTTCAACATGCAAGGTGGATCCTGTTCGAATATCATCTTGTAAACTAGGGTGACAAAATGATTGGACAACTATGTGATAACTCCTATGAAGATGTATTCAGACTACATGTTATAATAAGTGTTCATGGAGGTCTTCGTCGATGTCCATGCCCACTTCAAGCTCGGGAAATCTTGATGGGCACAGATTGCATCCAAGATGTAGGCAGGCATGTAGATTCCTACTTGCATACCTTTGTTTTCGAGCCCTTGTTACCTTTTCCTTCATCTGATGAGCCAACATGTCGGACGAATTTCTTGCTTTGCGTTCTTTGTTCAGTTTGTCCAACGTGGTCACCCAACTCTGTGGGAAGGTTTTTGTGCTTTCTTGGCCATACAGATGACATGTGAAGATGACCAAGTATTGAGACTCCTTCCACGGTATCTTCGTCTTGTAGACCTCGTTGGGTGTCATCTTGAATTTAGCCGGCTCCTTTACCCAATTCTTCAAGATATCTCTGGAGTTGGCATTGTTGCTGGGTAAGCTAAAAGGTGTCTCCATGGTGATCACAAGCCTCAACATCTGATACATCTCCTCATAATCTTGTGCCCTGAACATATCAATCTTTGCCCTACTGGGACTGCTCAATTTCATCGTCTCGGGATCAGTGTGCGAGACGCTCCAATGTATCATGTTCGTGCATGGGAGCACAGGATACCTACATGCAATCCGATACAAGTCGGACTTGTGGATGTTCACATAGACTTGGCGGTCTTCAAGGTCTTCCCCAAATGTGCCTGCAAATGCATCATTGACCTCTTTCCATTTCAGCTTGATGACTTTTTCTATAATCAACTTGGTGTCTTCATAGATCGACAAACTTGTAGACACTCGCTCAACTGCTGCTCTAGTTGCACTTCCGTTAGTGTCCTTTGATCCTACTCTCTTGGAGGCCATTGATCCTGAACTGCTTAGAGGCAGACAAATACTTGCTATATTTGGAGAAAAAGCGACATGCATGGCAAGAAATCTGTCAGTTAAAACCAAAGAAAACTGAGGAACGACATGCAACATACCTGGGGATTGACTAGAAAGGATTGCATAATTTTTAATGGGAGGTTGGGAGAATGGCTACTAGAACTACACAAAAGGAAGTCTAGGCTATTTGGGGAGGCTGGCTGGCTACTGGAATTACGCAATGTGCAATTCAGGCTAGCCTGCTGGCTGTTGGAACTGCGCAATGTGCAATTTCAGCTCATAGTGGTTGCAAGCCTAGTGACTGCATTGCGTAATTTTCTGGGCCAGCAATCACTGTCCCTCAAAATCACACGATGCAAGGCTAGAGGACAGTCACTTGGTAGAAATGCATATTTCCTGAGAGGAAGACAAAGCCTTCCCTTGTAGGATTGCGTAATGTTGTCTTGGTGAGGCAGAGTCCAGGCCAAGGCTACCCAGACCCGTCGACAAGCAACTAAAAGCAAATGTGAATGTGAATGCATGGTGATTCTGAGTTTAAGAAGGAATGAATGATCGTGCATGCAAAGAGTGAATGAAAGATTCAGAAAATGCAACAACATGCATGTGGGTGAAGCAAGTCACTGAATCGGCGACTGTTCGTGCAAAACAGTTTCATGCATGCGACAACAGTGAGATGCTAACGAAAACTGAAATAATGCTAGTACAAGCTAGTATGCATGTAAATGATAGCAAGCATTCACATAAATCAAGCAAACAACACTCGCACAAGCCAAAACACGAAAAGCGATAGAAATGTTGCAAAAGACAAGTTAAGAAGACTTACCCGTGAATAACTAAGTTGGATGTGTCAAAGACTCCTAGATGTGTTGTGGGATTTCAGAGCTCCAAGATCGATGTGAATAAGTGAGCTCTGAAGCATCGAATATATAAGTTTGAGGCTCATGATGCGCATGCAACAAATCTAGGAAAAAGCGACAGTTGGAGGAAAGATTTTAAAACAATCTTTGCATGTAACCTCCATCTGCTAAAAATAGCTCCCTAAAATCTAGGGATTCTTTTTGCATGTTGCTTTTTCTATTCCTAGAAAAAGCATCCCATGCATGCAAGTCAAGTTTTACCGGTCCCAAGTGGAACTGCTCAACTCAATGGCACATGCAACAACCTGCTCAACTGAGGGGCAAAAATGCGCATTTATTGGAGGGAGATGGGCTGGCTACCCAGAAGGTTTGCGCAATTTTTGAGCTGAGCAACTGAATGCTGCTCAAGATTGGGCAAGTTATGGGCTGAGTAGTCCTGCTGGGAAGAATTGTGCAATTTTCTCAGTGAAGCTTGACAGGCAGATTCGCACAATTTTGGAGCCCAGCAGGTTACCAGATAGAATTGCGCAATTTCTAGAGGGAAGGTTGGTTCCCCTTCAGAATTGCACAATTTATTGAGGGAGATGCTCAACCTACAATTGGACCAAGCCCGGAGAAACAACCTGTGAAGGGGGTGTAACAAGCTCTCATGCACAGGCTGGCAGTCTACTAGAAAATCGCTGAAGCTTGTGTACTTGACAAGGCAAGACATGCTGCTGAGGAAGGTTTGTAGGGAGGCTCCAAAACGAAGCTAAGGAAAAATTTTGGAGGGTGGTTGTAGCTGCTACAACAATATGCAAACTTCTTTTAGAGTGAAAAGAGATTTGATTCCTCTTGCCACGTAGATCCAGAGTTAAGACGGATCTGGGCTAGTTTAATTGTTAATTATAATTATAGTTATTAATTTTTATTTTATTTTATTTTTATTTTATGTTATTTGACCGAGTCAAATGTTTAATGTGACAAGGCAGGACATTACAACATGTCTTCCATAGGCTGGAGTAAGATTGATCTAGGCTAGTTTAATTATTAAATATAATTAATTATAGTTATGGTTATTAATTTTATTTTATTTTATGATGGTAATGAAC
Source organism: Pinus taeda (assembly GCA_000404065.3). Classification (NCBI taxonomy): domain Eukaryota; kingdom Viridiplantae; phylum Streptophyta; class Pinopsida; order Pinales; family Pinaceae; genus Pinus; species Pinus taeda. Next base: position 185,656 of record APFE031608140.1, read on the forward strand.
CTATTTTCCCTTGGATTTGGGAGCTGAAGGAAAATGGAGAACTAAGGAACTAGGGTTTCTAACAAACCCTTCCATGGCGCACAGTCTGAGCAAGCAGCTTCTCAGGCCCAAACAAACCTTTCGCCAGGACCAGCTCTGTGATTCTGGACGCAGAGGACAATGAAGCTAGAGGTACGGCTTGCGCAGTAGCCGGAGAAGAACGGACAAGAAGATCTGGAATACAAGAAGGAAGATAAACAAGCAACATCTAGAAAACCAAAGAAAGCTTCATCATCCACATACAAGCCCATTGCCATAGAAAGGCCCAAGATCAAGCTGCCTAGTCACAGGATCAATGCGCAAATCCAATTTATGAAAGATCATGCCCTGATTGGAAAATTCATAGGCTACTAGCCGACTGAAAAGCCCTGTAAGGATGGATCACCTCAAAGTGGAAGCCCAAAGGTCATGTAACTCTACATCTGGGACCTAGGGGCTTCTTCACAGCCATCTTCAACTGCCTTGAAGACCGGAATCGAGTTCTATATGGAGGACCCTATTTCTTCAATGCAGCAGGTCTTTATCTACGAGACTGGGTTGAAAGATTCAATCCAGATAAGGAAGATTTCAGTTGGGCACTAGTTTGGATCCGCATGTACTCGCTTCCACTGGAATACTAGGACGAGGACTCACTAACAGCCATTGGCAATGGATTAGGTGAGTTCATAAAGGCAGCAGAGGAAACTAAGCTTCGAAGATACACATCCTACTCATGGATCTGCGTTTACATGAAGCTGGGCCATGCGCTCCCGGACTCGGTAAGTCTTCTGCATGACAACTTTGAATTGGTTCAACCCCTTGACTATGAACATGTACCCTTTTGATGCAGGAGATGCCATGCCCACGGTCACCTCTTTAATGACTGTCCCTTAAACATGCCTCCTAAAATCACAGAAAATGGAAACAAGTCTGATCCAGAAGGATTCACCAAGGTAGCCAGCAGGAAAAGGCATACCAAAAAACCTCCCTTAGTACCAAAAAACACTACTCCATCTTCTGATTTGCCATCCTCCAGCAATAGCTTTTATATTCTGACAAATCTAGAATAGCTTGAATCAGATACACCTATGTCAGCAAAGCCAAGCTCTGTTCCATCCACCTATCTGTCCCCCACACTTATCCACTCTAAAACCAGTCATCCATTGAATGCCAATACCTTTGAAAAGCCTACCTCAGACTTGCAACTCAACACCAACCCTATTCAGAACAAAGCCCTTTGGTCCGACAAAATTATGGACATCAATGATACACCAACAGAGCCTTCTTAGCCACCAACCCATCCGAAGGGACGCAGTCAGCAAAGTTTAATGGAAGAAGAACCAAAAATCTTTGATCTCGGTGAAATAGACATTTTCAGTCTAGAGCAAGCCTACAAAAGGAAAGAGTTCAAGACAATACCATACAGACAACTGGAAAATTTGGAAGTAGTGCTCACAAGAGTGCATCAGCATAATACTTTGGGCATACAACAAGGAGGCAAATGGGATGGGAAAAATATCATCAAAGATGGGAATAAAGGAGGTAGAAAGACAGATCGACAACGTACCATATTAATTGGGGAAATGCTAGTGGAGTCGGGAAGATGCTCCAAGTTGGCCAAATGTTACCAATCCCTACCTACTAGTCAACCATGAAGCTCATCTCATGGAATGTAAGAGGACTTAATGGTCCCGGGAAGTAAAGAATGTTAAAGAACATGATTCAGCAAGAACAACCATTGTAGTTAACTACATATTAACTATAAATAAACACAATTTTGACAATAATAAAATTAAGGTTTTTCAAAATAAATTTAGGTATAATAATAAATTAATGGAATATACATATTTATTGAATGAATCATTTAAATAAATATTGGCATATACATATTTTCACATATTTATATATATTTATACATTTTTATATATAATAAAGCAATATTTTATATTTAATAAATGAATTATTTTTAACAGATTAACCTTGGTTTTGTTTTATTATTCACAGGGTTAACCTAGCTCCGTGAATATAGTGGTATTTTAACATTAATCGGTTAGATGAAGTTTGACTGGGGCTCTTTAGTGTAAAAGTAGCCGTTAGATAGTTTTAGCCGTTGGAGTCTCTGCTTAGACTATTTAACACGCTGATCTGGATCTGTATCTTCAACTCGTCCTGATGATGAACCACATTGGTTGGTTCGAAACGCGTCGACCAAAGTCCTTCTTATGTGATTTACGCTAAAGCTCTCTTTACAACTAAGAACAACCATACATTGTATTCATGCAAGAAACAAAATGTAGCACCAACACTTTAGAATCCATATTATCCAAAGCCTGGGCAGGATGTCAAGTGGTAATAGTAGACGCAACAAGTGCCTCGGGAGGGTTAGCCATAGCATGGAACACTCAGCATATATCCTTAACAAATTTCCATGCCTCACACTATTTCATCCAAGAAATGTTCCACCTAATCAGTACCAACATACATGGACATTTAACCAATGTTTACTTCCCTTAGGAGAGTACGCAAAAAATTAGGCAATTAGAAACATTGGAGATTCTTAATGCTCCAAGAACTTATCCACCATGGATCACGGGAGGAGACTTCAATATGATCACAAGGTTGGAGGAAAAACTGGGAGGCAGAAGAAAGCTGGACAAAGAAAGCAATAACTTCAAAGATTACATTCAACACAATGGTCTAATAGACTTACCTTTTGATAACGATATCTACACTTGGAACAACAAAAGAGCTGACACTCAACAAATAGCATCAAGGTTGGATATATTTCTAATTGCAGACAATTTTGTTCATCTTGGTGGTGATATATGCGCCTCTATCCTACCCTTAGCTGGCTCGGATTGTTGGCCCATTTCTTTGCAATGGAAAAATCTTGGAAAATCTAACAGAAGACCATTCAAGTTTGAAGCTTTCTATCTTACCCACCCTGAGTTCAATACAGTGGTCAAATCAGCATGGGAAAGTTTCCTTCCCAATGGTGGCTCACTCATGTACCAATTCCAACAAAGTTTGAAGCATATCAAAACACAAATCAAAACCTGGAATTACACCACATTTGATAACATCCTTCAAGAGAAAAAATTTCTTGAGCAGAACATGACAGAGCTAGAGCAGAAGATCATCCTAGAAGGCAGAACAAAGGAACATGCCAGACAGGAACAAATCCTACTAACACAACTAGATGAAAGAAGCAGACAAGAGGAACTGCTCTAGAGACAAAAGTCAAGAATTAGATGGCTAAGAGAAGGGGAATGAAACACCAAATTTTTTCATCGTACAACTATACAAAGAAGAATGAATAATACAATCTCACACATTCAAAACTCATAGGGAGACAAAATGGAGAAACATGAAGACATAGAGAAAGAGCTCACAAATCACTTCAAAACTGTTCATCAAGAGCCGCCAACAAACAGACAGTGTGCTATCAATGAGATACTTCAGCATATTCCTAAACTCATTACAGAGGAGCATAATTAGCTATTACTAAGACCAGTCAACATTACGAAGGTCGAAGAGGCTTCAAATCAACTGAAAGCTAGGAAAGCGCCTAGATCTGATGGTTTCACATCCAACTTTTGGCATCACTTCTGGGACTTAATCAAAGTTGATGTCTGGAATGTGGTCGAAGAATCAAGAGTAATGCATTGGTTACTTCCTTCGCTCAATGCAACCTTCATCGCTCTTATTCCCAAAGTAGCGCAACCAAGCACACCGAAGAAGTTTAGGCCTATTGCACTCTGCAATGTCATCTACAAAATTATCTCGAAAGTCATAGCCAACCGCCTCAAACCGCTCCTCCCTCTTCTCATCTCACCAGAGCAATCTGGTTATGTGGAAGGTCGTCAAATTCTGGATGGTAGTATATTGACTCATGAAACCATCCATTCTCTAAAGAAAAACAAACATGCAGGTATGCTGTTGAAAATCAACCTTTCCAAAGCCTTTGATAAACTCAGCTAGACCTACATAAAACAGATGCTAACGGCCTTTGGATTTAGCCCGACCTGGGTTAGATGGATTATGACCCTAATTTCCTCCCCACTTTGCTCTGTTCTTTTCAATGGGATCCCCTCTAAACCCTACCACCCTTCCAGAGGAATTCATCAAGGTGACCCTTTGTCTCCTTTCCTATTTATCATTATGGCTGAGGGTCTGGGTCATCTTATAAAGCATGTCGTTCATTCCCATGATCTTAGAGGACTCTCTGTTCATGGATCCCCTGCTATTACCCATCAACAATTTGTTGATGACAATATGCTCTTTGGTCATCCTTCTGTAAGTGAGGTCCGAATCTATAAATCTCTTTTAGATACATTCTCAGAAGCCTCTGGCACCACCATAAACACTGCCAAATCTCAAATTTATTTCTTCCATACTCCTATTTCCACCCAAAGAATCATTGCTCGAATCATTGGATTCTCTCAAGCCAAGCTTTCATCTCAGTATTTAGGTGCCTTTCTCATAGAATCAGCCTTAAAGCATGCTTCATGGTATCAACTCATTGAGAAAATGGAAAGTCGGCTCATGTCTTGGACATATAGAACTCTCAATATGGAAAGTAGATTAGTCATGATAAAGGTAGTCCTACAATCAATGCCCCTCTATCTCTTCTCAGTTCTCGCTGCACCAAAATGGGTGCTAAAGAGAATAAGGAATCTGCAACGCAATTTCTTATGGGGTTCCACAGGATAAAACAGAAAATGGGCATTAGTCAAATGGGAAAAATTTTGCAAGCCTAAAAAGCAAGGGGGTCTAGGGTTACGTGATCCATAACACAAAAATACTTTGATGAGAGCACGGATTTGGTGGCAATGGGTATCCTACCCTCAGAAGCCATGGGCGCAATTATGGAATACAAAGTATGCAAATAATCGACTGCAACAATAACTAATAAGGATAACTACCACGCTCACAGGATCCCTAATTTGGAACGCGACCAAGCAACACAGAGAGGTCATCCATCAACATAGATTTTGGGAGATAAGGGACAAGAGGACAACCCGTTTCTGGATGGATTCATGGCAACAAAGACCCAAAATTGCAGCACTCTTACCATGCACAAATCATAATGGAAACGACATTAACCAGGAGGACAATGTAGCACATTTCTGGACTCTCAGCAGTATGCAGGGCTTCAGGCAATGGAAATTGTTGAGGCAAATAAGACAACAAGAAACAAAAGCTTATAACATGGTGCTACATAAAGAGCTCACCAACAAAAGAATCAGAGTCAATAAAGGAAGTGATGTACTCAGATGGGGATATACACCGAAAGGAACATACACCACTAAAGAATCATACCAGCTAATGTTCCAAACGCAGGAACCAACAGATCCTGCTTGGAATCGTATCTGGACTGCAGGGATCTGGCCCAAAGTTTCCGCCCTCATCTGGCTGTTGTATCATCAAAGAATTCTCACATGGGACAACTTAATCAAAAGAGGATTTCAAGGACCATCCTATTGTCCCAACTGTCAAAACAATGAAGAAACAATTTAGCACCTCATGGACTCCTGCCACATGGCTAATCAACTCTGGGAAAATCCCACTTTCAGATGTCAGCGACCTTGCAGACTTCTTGGGGATATAAAAGGCACCATTCGTAATTGGACTCCAGAGCCCTATAATAGCAAAGTTCTCAACAAGTTGTGGACAATATTACCAGGCCTCCTTCTATGGACAATCTAGAAGGAAAGAGATAAGCGAATTTTTAAAAATCACAAAACTTCCTTAGAAGTCATATGGAACAACTTATGTCAGAACATCAAGGAAACTCTTGCATTGCATCAATGGACAACTGAGGACTTTCCTACCCAGCCTCAAGAACTAACCATATGGGCTAACTGGAACATCCAGCTCCAACAAGCACAATTGAATTCCAATAGACCTAGCATTATAACCAGGCAGCTTTCACATTGGTTACGCCCCGCACAAAGTGTGATTAAGTTAAATTTCGACGGTGCCTCCAAGGGCAACCCGGGCAAAGCAAGATACCGGGGCATATTCAGAAATAATGAGGGCCAACCCCTACTATTGTATTTTGGCTCCATTGGATGGGATACGAAAAATTCTGCAAAACTTGAAGGATTGTGGCAAGGTATGAAGCTAGCTCACCAACATAATTTTTATCCCATCATTATAGAAGGGGACACCCAAAGTCTAATCAATATGGTCACTCAAATCCAACAAGGAAGCACAGCTTCAAGAGTTGCCAAAAGCTGGAGATTAATGGCTAGGCTTGAAACAATAGAGAAATGGATAAAAGATAAGAGAGCAATAACTTTTATTCATGTCAAAAGGGACAGTAACAAAGTTGTTGATCTCCTAGCAAACATTGGGGTGGAACAGGACCAGATCCTACATTCTAGTATTCTCAACATTATAGATGACCCCAATCAATTGCAAGTTTTCACTGACCTGGTGCACAAGGAAGCTCAACCCTCGGATGCGGGTGTTAATTATGGTAATTAAGCTGATGAGACGGGGCGACGGCGGATGGGGCGGCCACATGGCCCTCTGCAACCTTTCCAAGGTCACCATGAATGGCATTCACGACACCTCGCAAGAGTCATTTAATGCCTGCTCAAGTCGAGGCAAGGCCATTACCCTCTTAACCATGGAGCCAAAGAACTTTCCTGTTATTCTGCCCCTGATTCACTGTGTATGCCCTCCGCAGGCGGGAGAGTCGACTGAATGCACCAGCACTGGGCGCAGATGTTGGCTTGTCAGCTACATTGATTTGGGTAATGGCTTCCACCATTCCCACAAAAACCTCTGCAATTTGGCTCACGACCTCCAACCCTCTATAATTTCTGCGCAAAGCTCTTCTATCAATTCCTCTTTTGCTCCTCCTAACTCTCTACCTGTTCCCATATCCACCATGGTCCACCACCGTATGCGCAGCCGACGTGGTGGCTCGCGAGGCGGAAGTTCTTGTTCCCCTGCTTTGTATAGCCATGAATCTGCTTTCCCTGGCTCCTCTGCCAAAAATCCCCACCAACATAGTTTTACAGGTTAGTATCCGGATACAAGAAGTGGCAGAGGTAGAGCCGGCCTCTATAGCTCAACATGTGAAGCTGTAGTTGTTCATGTTAGCGCTTCAAATTTCACCTCAGGCTGAAAAAGGCAAACCTCAAGGCAACATCAAACCATTTAGCCTCGTAGCTAGCCCTACGGGGTAGGAGAAGGCTCTCTCCGGTCAATCTCAGTAAAATATTCAATGGATGAGGTGACCAATAGGGTAACATTGATTTTAGGCTAGTAAACTGATCAAAAGGGTTGATTTGGGGTTTTTAGGATTTTTGGTGGCAAATTGAGGGGATGGCAATTTTGGGTGCGGGGATTGGACACAGTTTCTGCAGGGGGTTCTTTGGGGCGAGGTAGGAGACAGTATTGATGCCTTTGATTGAGGTGGATGATTAGGAATGACAGGTGAGGAGTTAAGGAGAGCAAACAATAACTTTTAATTCTCCTTAAACAGTAGAAAACATTGAAATTAAACAAACTTAAAAGCAGAGCATGACAGTCATGAATTCTTACTTTAACACTTCGTTTGCTTAATGTGCAGAAGGAAAAGAAAGGAAATGATTCACATAATACACTTACAGGTATATAGAGAAACACACCATCAATACATGTAACCACAAGAATCCCAAAAAGGACTGCAAAACCCTGGTCTTCCTTAGCCAAACATTGCAGAGATACAGTGAAATAATACAATGATAGCTTCTCCCTCAAGAGTCCAACCATGAAAATGAGCAAGAAGTACATAATATAGATCATCTAACCTCTTTCCCTGCCTCCATGGGTCGAGCTCACTATCCTAGGAGCTGTTTCAACACTTCTAAACTTAGCACTACAAACTAGGCAGTCAAAACAACCTGCCTCTATAAGATAGGAAACCAATTCATTCATTTAATTTTCACCTTTTTATGAATGAATCTTCTAGAAGAGGTACATAAGAGTAAAAGTGTCATAAAAGTACATTAATTACATCAAATAGGATAATAATCCACCCCAAAAAGTCAAACAGGGTCAAACTGCATTTTTCTGAGCTGTACAGTGAAATTTGGAGAAATTTCCCTGACGGGTCGCGCGCCTCTGCTTGACGGGTCACGCGCCTTTGGGACCACTTTTGGGGCACTTCCAGGTGTCCAAATGAAGCAAGAGTAGGCTTGTTGGAAAGGTCTGTGAGTCTACTTTCCAACCCAACTGGAATTTCTGAATTTGGTGGTCATTTGCCCCTCCAAAATTGCAATCTCCCAAGACTGCTTTCTGTGTCTCAAAAAAGTGACAGAGAGTCATTTTTTGCTTGTTTTTTTACTTTCTGGAGGCCCAAAACTTCGCCAAATCTCTAGTCCTTTGATGAGAATGTGTAAATTTGCATGAAAAATCTGGAAATGCTGAGTTTTTGCAAAATGAAGTTTTCGGGATGAAGGGTCTCACGGGGGGTGAGACCCGTTAATGGAGAAAACCTGTAAATTGCCTAAAAAAACCTAAAATTTACCCAAAATGCTCAAAATTTCTTGGGATTTGTGCTGTGGCTAGGCTATTTAGTGCCTTGGTCCTTGAGTGAAACCTCGGCCAAGATATGGTGGGGATCGGGCCTCTTTCGTCGTTTTAGTGCCTTGGCCAACCTCCTTCGATCTGGCGATTGTAATTTTGACATTTCTCTAAAACCATGACACCTGTGCAAAAAGTGAAGGAGTTTTTTCTTCTTTGGCATGTTGTGGACAAAAAAATCTCTCAGTTTTCCCAAATTCATCTTTGATTGCTCAGAAACATCATTTGAGTTAAACTTACCCCGATGTGTGAAACAATGGATTTTGTCGAAATGAAGCGAAATGAAGGGGATAAGAGGCTTCTAAATTCTTGGGGAAATTTTTGGAAGTAGGGAGGGATGTTAAGAAGCAGGGGAAAGTGGAATATCAGAGGTTGAGTGAGGGGAAGGGGTCCAAAAGGGCAAAACACAGGCCCAACCTAGAAAATTGCCGGGTTGTAGCTAGAAACTAGGTTTTGTGCGAAAATGAGGAATTTGGGGAATCTCAGTGATGGGAAGCATTTGGTAAGGTACTTTAAGGATAGGGGAAGGTGTATGAACATCAGGAAACAAGTTTTGCCTATGATTTGACCGTCCAAGAGAAATTTCCTTCAAAACCCTAGGAGAGGGAAATGACCTTACCTAGGCGCA
>APFE031608140.1:196363-207228 GCA_000404065.3 Pinus taeda
CATGATGATGAAAACCCTATGAATAATCATACTCTGAGCTGAATGATGACATGGACTGCCATTTGGGCAACTTTGAAAAGAGTGAGAGCAAACCCTAGACCTAATGCCTAGTGACCAAATTTTGCTTGAAGACTCACTGAAATGACAAAATTTGACCTTGACACTTCAAAATAACTTTGTAAGAGCACATTTGATCACTGGAGGAAGGCTGGAAAGACTGACAGTAACAGGACCCATGGTATTCTTTGACAAGATGAAATAGTCATTACTCCACTAAATATTATGGGCTAATACCATGGTATTGACCCCTAGTCTTGTCTCCTCTTGAATTCTCTAGATTTTCCAACATATACGCGTTTTTGTTCTTGTAAAAGTGTGTGCATACGTATATGCTCTTTTTGTTCAGTGAGCTATTGTGTATACATTTCTTTAACTAAGTGGACATATGTATACATCTTAAACTACTTTTCACCATCCTTTACCTTCAACTTCTTCATTTTGATTAGTAGATTATAGTTCCATCTTCCCATTCTTCTGTAACAATGCCTTGTTACATCTTAATAGAACTGTTACCATATGGGTTGCCTTTCATCAAAACTGTACTAACCTATGAGTGAGTTTCCATCATTGACAACACTTGTATCGTAATGCCAACAATATTTGACAACTTCAATATTCTCCATAGTTGGAGTTGTTCTTAGTGGAAAGGGGAATTATCAAGAGTGGTTTAGAAAGCTTAAAAGTGCCCTTATTATTAATGAGTTGTGGGAAGTTTGTTAATGCAAGAAGGTTAGTGACAGAAAATAAATTTCACCAGAGTCGCTTGATAATGAGAAGTAGCATGCAATTTGGGAGACAAAAGACAACAATTTATATGCATTAAAAGCCGCATCAGTGACATTAGAGATAAGCTGATATATTGTTTCTTGTGGTATTGCATTTGAAGCAATAAAAAATTCAAAGAATTGTATCATTCACACTTATAACTTAAAAGTTAGTCCACTATTGTTAAAGTTATTTAATTTGGACATAAAGGATAACTATCCCTTGAAGAGTGCCTATGAAATAAAATCCATTTTTCATGATATAGAAGCCAGTGGAATTAAAGTAGATTTACAGCTTACAACTTTTATAAATTTCCTTAACCCTATCTATTCAGACTATTCATAATCTCGCCAAGCTACTGGAAAGCTAAAAGTCATTACATTTGATAAACTTGTAAAAAAAATAACAAAGAGAGAAAAGTTATTTGGGAAGAAAGAGGCCCCACCTAACTCTAATGTAGAAACTTTGTGCCTTTCACAAAAGGATCGAAATTCTCATGTTGAAACTTCCAGAGGTGATAAAATTAGCAGAGGTCGTGGTAGGAGGAATCATATAGGCATAGGGGACAAAAGTAATTAGGGAAACATATAACAAAATGATAGACAACAAAGGAATTTTAACGATAAACCAGCTATTATATCAAATGTTTTACATGTGGTAAAATTGGTCATACTACTTCTAATTGTAAAATATCTTGGGAGAAAAGTTAGTGAAAGGAGAGAATAGTTGAATGAAAAGAAATATCAACCACCATGAGATAAGGGAAAATGATCATAGTCTTCAAATTACATCGTTTCTCACTGTAATTTTAATATTAATGATGTTTACAACACTACATTTTGTTCATAAATTTTATCCGCTTATTGTGGCATGATCAATTTGGTCACATATATTATGGCAACATAAAAATTATGAAAAAGCAAGGTATTAAAGGTATTCCTACAATTCTCAGAAAAATTACACCCTATGATTCTTGTATTTTGGGAACATATTGTCAACAACCTTTAGTAGTTCTTCATTCATCTCTTCATGAAAATTAGGTCTCATAAATTCAAATTTATATCGGTGTATGCATGTTTGAACTGCAAATGGAAATAAATATGTGCTAAAATTTGCTAATGATTACTTAAGAATGTGTTGGGTGTATTTGTTGAAATATAAGTCACCACTATTTGAAATTTTAAAACTTTTGATTTGATGATTAAAAATGGAACTCAACAGAATATAGGAATTCTCAAAATTGATAACGGTGATGAATATACTTCGCATGCCTTTGAACAATATTTGAAGGATAATGGAATCAAACATCAAACAACTATACCCTATAATCCACAATGGAATGGCATTGTAGAATGTATGAATAAAACGTTTTTTAACATGATTAGATCTATGATGTTTTTTAAGAATGTGAAGTTAATGTTTTGGGGAGAAGCAATTCTCTGTGCAACTTATATTAGAAATTTTGTCCTTATTTTGTTATTAACAACCTAAATCCTTATCAACTTTGCTAAGATCGAATCCCAGCTATTAATCATTTCATATTTTTTGGATCAAAATATTATGCTTTGAGTCATAAGAAACAACAAAATAAATTAGGAGCAAGAAGTCAAAAATGTATAATTTTGGGCTATTCTAATACTTCTAGGGAATACTTGTTGTAATGAAGAAAATAAAAAGTTAATTCTTTCCAGAGATGTTATTTTCCTTGAATCAGATAAAGATAATTCATCTATTGGTAGGAAACTGGCTCATTTGGAGAAATTTCCATCTAAGTTTTATTTTGAATTGGATAATGATGTTTCACACACTGAAGGGGGGATTCCCATAATGGATCAGTCTGTGCTTTTTCCTTATTTGACTCATGAGGATGTCTTTGTTGAAGAAAAATTCGAGGATAATGTTGTTTTTGTAGGGTTAGAGAGTGTTCCTGAAGAACCTGTACTTCAGGATGAACAACCATCACAGCCACTTCAACAACCCTTACGAAGATCTACATGTGCTCGAAAATTTCCAAGCAAGTATGATAATTTTGAAACAAGAAAGTATTTTAAAGGTGATTCAATTAGTGAACCTAGTTGTTTTGAGGAAGCCGCTAATTCTAATGAATGGAAGGATGCAATTAGAAAGGAATATGATCCACTTATTAAGAACGAAATTTGAAGGTTAGTGGATCCTCCTATAGATGTCAAACCCATTGGTTTCAAATGGGTGTATATGATCAAATACAAAGGAGATGGTTGAGTTGATGAATACAGGGCAAGGCTTGTAGAAAAAGGCTACTCTCAGAAGGAAGGTGTTGACTACAAAAAGATATTTTCTCCAATAGTAAAGTGGGGCAAAATTAGAACTATGTTTTCTCTTGCAGCTCAGAATAGCTAGAATATACACCCTATGGATTCTAGAACGAATTTTTTGAATGGCCATTTGAAGGAGACTATTTATATGTTTAAACTCAAAGGTTTTACTATTAAAGGAATAGAAAAAAATGTATGTAAGTTGGTTAAGGCTTTGTATGGACTGAAACAAGCATCTCGTGCATGGTATAAAAAAGTAACTAAACACCTTCTCAAGTTGAATTATAAGTTGCTTGATCTAGATGATGGAACTCTTTTTGTTAAGAAAATTAGAAAGTGAGTTATATATTTGGTTGTGTATCTAGATTACCTGATGATCACTGGAAATAATGATGACTATATAACATCTGTTAAAAGAGAATTATTGAAATTTTTTGACATGACAGAATTGGGTTTATTACATTATTATTTAGGATTTGAATTTAATTAGAAACCGAAATATATTTTAATTTCTCAGAAAAAGTATATTGGATAGTTATTTGACATATTTGGGATGCATGATTATAATCTTGTCGCTACTCCTATGGAGAAAAGATTCAAACTTACTTCCACTTAAGGAAGTATGTTTGAATATGCAACAAAGTACAAGAAACTTATTGCAAGTTTGAACTTTCTAACTACTACTCGACCCGACATAACTTTTGTTGTATGGATACTTTCCAGGTACATTCATCAGCCATGTGAAGGTCATTGTAATTCAACAAAGTTAGCTCTCAAGTATTTGAAAGAAACTCGAACATATGGCATCAAATATTCCAAAGTTGCATATTTCTATATCACCTGCTATTCAGATTCAAATTTTGATGGAGATAAGGAGAATGGATTCTCTACTTCTAGCTATTTGATGATTCTTGGATCATCATCCACCAATTGGAGATCATGCAAGAGATTTGTTCATGATAATTCTACAACCAAAGCTGAATATGTTGCAACAACTCAAGCTACAAAAGAAATCATCTCGATTCATAAAATACTTGAAGATCTGCAGGAGAAACAAAACGATTCAACTCCACTACTCATTGATAATTCTTCTGCAATTCAGCTGCCCAAGAATCCCAAGCTTCATGATTGAAGCACGCATATTAACACTAAATATCACTTGATTCAACATGATGTAGTGGCCAAAGTTATTCAACTGTCACATTCTCCTACTTCATAGCATATCGCAAACATATTTGCAAAGAAATTGGGATATGAAAAGTTTCAAAAGTCTAGAATGTCACTCGACATGTCAAATGTCCCTTCGAATTAAGGGGGAATGTTAACTAATTGTTTGGTATTTTTATTGAATAATATGTAATTTGTTTTACATTCGGTTTTTAGGGTTAATAAGTTATTGTCATTAATACGATGCTCTTTTATTGTGATCTTTCATTGTGGTGTTTATTCAAGCTTGTACACTAATCAAAAAAGTAATAAATGTATTTCTAGTATAATTCAATGATATTTCTTGAGATAGATGGAAGGGAAGGTATTAAAAAGTAATTACCTTGTGAATAGTATAATATTGTGCTTAAAGGGAACATTATATGAAATACGGTCTAATTTAAGGTAATATTCATTAAACATCAAACAACATTTCTTCGAGCAACCTGTTTCACACAAAGAGTGATGAATAATGAAGGATTATTATTGATTCAGTCTTTCAAATATTAAAGTCAATGGAAGGAGACTTATTTTCAAGGCCAATAATCTCAGTCTCGTATAGAAACCAAGAAAAAGAAACATCGTTAGATTTAAATGAATATTCATTAAACTCCAAACAACATTTGTCCTAGCAAGATCTATGGAAAATTTTTCAATGGCAGGTTGATGAATGATGGGAGATCATAACTTTAGTCAATCTTTGACAAATTAAAGGCAATTGAAAGACATTTACTTTCAGTTCCAATAATATATAAATACTCGTGGTTGTAGGCTTATACATAATACCTATAACAACAAATAATATCTTCATTTTTTTCTGAATATACTTAATAAACAAAGGGAGATAAAAAGGGATTAATTGAGGAAAATCTTCATTTAACTTCAAGTGACATTTATCACAGCAAGTTGAATAGCTAATACTTCACTGACTTTGAAGAATAAACAAGTCCATTTGGTTGATTTGTTTTTGTGTTCTTCCTTACAATTTTGGCTCTACACTTTGACACAATTAGATTTTATGTTTATTAGTCTTGTTGATCCTACCTTTTCGATATCAAGGTTTTTATGATTATCATTATAGCGCAACCATGTTGTGTTTTAGGAGTTCAAGTGATTATATTGTTGATTAGGGCATTTACATGTTTTTACCTAGATGTGATAATTTATATATACTCTATTAATAAGAATGAAGAAAGACAATTTGATTATGTACTAATATTGATAATAAAAATATTTGTTTTTTTAAGAGGAAAAAAATCATAATTTTATTCAATTTCTAACAAAATTATAGGTAGATAACAATTTTTAACTCTAATAATAATAAATAAATAATACTCATAAATCTATATTTTTATATACACTCTAAATGTAATAGAAATGACCTAAAAAATGCCATCTAAGATAAGAATTGTTTCTTTTCCATCCTCAAGAATTGCCAGGAATGGGAAGGCTCACAATTTCCTAAAAATTCCAGACCATGTTATCCAAGTCCAAAAGAAAACAAAAATCTGTATTCATATGTTTATCCTTTCCAGGAAGTGATCCATGTCCAAGAGGATATTTTTTAATGGAACCTCTTGCAGAAAGTTCTATTTCACATTTCTCAAGGAATCATCAAATAACTTCTAACTATGCCATAAATTTTTGGAGAGCATTGACCACCTAAATTCCTCTTTAGCATTGATAAAATAATATTTAGAATCTTAATCTTCACTTAATATATGTTGAGAAACCATATTAGACTGAGAGTTGTCATCAGAAGGAATCAAATGATCTTCGTTGTAGCTATAAACCCCCAAATTCACTTGCTAATGGTCTAGATAACCAAAACCCCACAAGTAAAAATCATTATCCTAATAAGCCTCCCAAATAAGGAAAAAATCCTCAAAACTGAAAAAATAAACCTTATTATATTTGTGAGGTGTATGACATTACATTGTTGATTGTCCATTGTGACCTCAGATGCATCAGATGTTGGATTGGAAGAGAAGAAGAAACATGACATTTCCAAAGCTGGGCACTGGGAATGGGACTCATGGGATTCAATCACATGAAAGGGACTATGAATTTTAGAAGAAGCTGATCACGAGTTCGACGTTGGTGTATAAAGTTTGGTATGTTATAATGCTATATCAGTATCCTTGGTTGGGGGTTTCTACTCATGATAAGCTTCGTGTCCAGAGGGTAAAGGAAACAATGGTAAATTAGTAGTTTCTTTGATTGGTAATATTGGCCTTGTCAACTATGTAATGTCAATTTCTATCATTTTTGGATACATCCTTTCTCTCATGGGCATGTTTAATGGTTTCTAGTTTTTTCTCATGATGTTTCATCTACATATTGATAATTGGATTCCTCGTTTTGATCTTGAATTATGATGCAGGAGCATCTAAACCCCCCTAATCAAACAAAGGAATCCAAAGAAGACATGGACCATTGAGCTAAACAAGGCGACTTTCTGTTTAAAACAAAGCTTAAATGATGGAATGGATAAAGTCTCTCGAAGACTTTATTTAATGTAATCTACCATGTATGCATTATGGAGTGGTTTGTTAGAGGATTGATCGGATCCTTTTAGTGATCTGATCCAATTTGATATATATATATGCGTTGAACCTACATGTTCAAAGTGGTAGAGAGAGTAATAGAGAGAGTGATAGACTGGATCTGGAAACTTGAGTTTTAAAATGTAGTCCAGGGAGAACTCATTCTAAGGCTGACATGGCTTAGATCTGTAATCATATCATGTATAATATATAAATGTCTTCAAGTGTTGAATTTGTGTGTTGCCTATATTCCATAGATAACTTGAATGTGTTAGTGTTGCGGTTTTGATCGACCATCGATCACTGAAAGGATAGATGGCAATCCAAATATAGCGAGTGATTGTTATATGTATGGAGTTATCATGTGTTTAGAGAGAGGATAGCAGAGGAAACTTGTGGAAAGTGCAGATTACATCGAAGGCAAACGAGACCAAGTGAAGAATGGATGAGAGAATTTACAGGAGCCATTAGATCTTATGGATCAATGGTACAAATCCAATCGTAGAGGAGCGGAGATCTCATATCACATTAGCAATATCATTGAAACGATATCAGAACGAAGCGGAACGATGACGCGATAGCGAGTTGTGATTGAACGATAACTGTAAGATCATATCCACATCTCATTGTCTTGGTAAGCCCTGTGGAGAGTAAGGGTTCTGGTAAATTACTAGGGCCGAGTCCACGAACTCATGGCTCAAGGGTCCACGGGGGCCACCATTTTTATTCTGGCGGTATCTCCCACTCTGAGAGGGTTACTATTTATGTATGCTTGCTTGCTTGAGTGGTGGAATTATAAATGGATGAAATGTTGTCTGATACTTCATTTTTTTTTCTCGTCATACATTAAAATAATGCTTGTCTTTTGGGTGGTTCTCTGCGTAAATCATCTTCCATATCCCCCTATATTTTATCCACTTCCGACCTCTGCATAGTGGGATGGTTTATGAGAGCAGTAAGGTGGGAGAAGGGTGAAGAAACAAGGCATGACCTTGGAAGATATGGTGAAGTCTTAGGCTCGTGGTGGAGCCTCAGGTCAAGGTGGAAGTGGATGAAGACATGAGGAAGGCAAAGGAAAATAAGTGTGTTCATCTTCCAGTCGGACTGCGCGGTAGATGCGTTGGGAAATGAACTCTAAGATTCCTCAAGCCACAATTCAGAGATACTGCGAAGGGACCCCGACATAGGTGAAACAATTGATTGCAACCTAGAAGGCAGAGTTGAATTTGAAAGATGGGCTTAACAACTAGTTGAAAATTGGGGGGTAGCTAATGATAGACAGTATGTACACTTCGGGCCATCTCACCCTATATAGATAGTCTATCCATCTGCACTCATTAATGAAATGCATCGTGGGAAAACAAATGGCTATGACCACCAACACAACAACACAAATTGAGGCTGAGTTAGGTCTATGAGAGATTCAAAGAGCCTCCAAATTATTAAAATTTAGTTTTAGAATCAGAATGCTCACCTCAATGCGGAATATCCCATGACTACCACAATTTGTATTGCCAGGATCAAGTGCTAAAGATCCTAATCTAGTGGAATTGTAAGATGATTAATTTATCGCAGTTATGCCTATTAATTTTGGCTTCATTTTGGTTTTATATGTCAGATAGGATTTATGTTTTCAGTGTTATGCTTACTACTTGGTTTCCAAATTATCAGCCATATAAGACTTTGTTAAATAGACTCAAACTATTTATGTTTTGGATGGCTTATAATGTGATTCGATGGCCAACAAACCTGGTTTTGCACTGGTAAAGTTGAGGCCACCAAACTACTTATATTTTTGTGACTTGCATGTCTATAGATGAATCAATGAAAGGTATTGCTAAGCTTACAAAAAAAACTTTATATTTGTATTGCAAAATAACCTTCCAAAAAGCCCGATTTCCACCAAGATATTTCTTTTACATAAATATGGCTTGTTTCTTTATGGTGACATTTAAAATTTTCAAGTCTGAATTTTTTTAACATTATAATTTTGTAGCTAAATATATATTTTAAAAATTACACATGCACAATTTATACATAACTTAGTGTATTTTAAATATAAAGATATATTTTTTTCCCTTTAGAAAATTGTATCTTTTATTATTTGTAGAACTTATTTGAATTGCATTTTTGTATATCTTTGTGTTTGTAATAAATGCTTTTGTCATATTTGTAAAAAAAAGAAATATGTTTTCAAGAATACAATATCTATTTGCACATTCTCTCTATATGATGAAAGACACACACACACACACATGTATATATGTTAGTTATTGAATAGAGGATTTTTTCTTGAATCTACATGTGTCAGTTTCGTAGAGGAAGCACCTTTGAAACTTCCATTTTCATAAAAAATTATAAACATTAAAAAAATAATTGTTGTTGTTATTATTATTAGTTTAATTGGTCCCAATTAAAAAAATTTAAAATAAGTTTTAATTTAAATAAAAAAGTTATTTTTCAATTAAATATGTGCATGTTCTATCTTCTCTCATTAAAATGTATGAAAAAAAGTAAAAATTTAACTTATTTTCCACTCCCTTTATATTGGTCTCAAATATATTTCCTTTCATTCACAACAAAATAGAGGACAAAATATTTTACATAATAATTGGAATCGATAATATTTTATTGGTACTTGCATTTGAAAACAAAATTATAACACACATCGCATGGCAAATCCCAAAAAATGCATTAGTATTTTCCCTTCATCTCGTCATATATGGGCATTAGGACATTTGAAAATGGAACATTCCTAAGATTCCACCTCCTGCAATAGCAAAATCGGAAATCTGAGTTCACATGCAAGTGCCTTTAGTTATGCACATGCTGATGTTGTTCTTTTTGAAGTAGAATGTGTTACATAATCTAGAAACTGAAGACATATCCATATCCCAATGCTAAAACGATACACCTCCAATTGAATGTGAAATATAAGGGCAAAATCAAGTTTAATTAATCCAAACTGAATTGAATTGACAAACTCAACCTACAATTGGACTGAAGGCTTACCATAGGAATTAAGCACTGGAAGCAAGTTGTTAATGTCATCGCCAATAAAAATCTTTCGAATAGGGATTGTTTAAATGTTAATTTCCCCTGCTGCGTACTGTTTCTAGAAAACCAGTATCCTTCCCCGCACTAATTAAAACAGCAGATCGAGACTAGATTTTTCCTTACACGGTGCAGATTTTGTTTT
Source organism: Pinus taeda (assembly GCA_000404065.3). Lineage (NCBI taxonomy): Eukaryota > Viridiplantae > Streptophyta > Pinopsida > Pinales > Pinaceae > Pinus > Pinus taeda. The sequence continues at coordinate 206,434 of APFE031608140.1, forward strand.
TTAGGGTCACGAACATCAAACATTTAAGAAGACAAAAATCATGGTAGAGTTGGTAAAAATAGTAAACACCAGGTTTTATTGCGGACATGGGGAATGTACCGCAACATCCAGAAAGTTCAGATGCAGGGTTGATTGAAAGCGTTGGATGGACGAAGAAGCAAAGTCCACGTGAGGCATTTAATGAAATTTAATTGTAGTTGGTAATTGTAGTGTTGAATGTGTAATGAAACACACAGTAGTGCGAAGTAACAAAAGGGGTTTTTTACACAACTGTGCAATATGTAGAGGGCAAATATAATGCCTTGTTTTGAAGTATATGCAATGTAAGTGTAGTGCAGCAGAGCGTGAATGAAAGAGGGCAAATATGTATAGAGAGAGGGTAGAAGTGAAACAGTGCATATGAAGGTAGTTTTTGTTGTTTGCATATGAAATGCAAGTGAGGCACAGTAGTGTGATAGTTCTTGTTTGTTGAAACAAAAAAGGGAAGCACGCATCAGTGCACAAGTGAAGAATTTTTACACAGCAGTGTGAATGTTTTCTTTGGGGAATACACAACAACACATATGGAATATTTTGTTGATGAAATGAAATATACATGCAACAACGTGAATGAGAGATGTTCGTTGAGTATGTAATGGTATGCCCTGTTTTATGATGATGTGGAATATTATACACAACAACGTGAAGTTTTTTGTTGTAGTCCATTGTGAAAACAAAAGGGAAATGCGCAGCAGTGCGAGGGTAATTTTTTTTTGTAGAGAGAACATGAAATTTAATGCGCAGTAGCGTGAGAGT